>JAGXCT010035532.1:0-22062 GCA_022495035.1 Philopotamus ludificatus | reverse complement strand
AAATCAAAAACTTGGGGTCTCAAATATACCACATCGGCACGGCTAGCTTAAATACCACACGCGGCTTCTCTATAGACAAAGGGAGTTGTGAATATTTTTTTATTCACAAACCATTGTTATAATATTTTTTTTTATTTAAAAAAATATTACTAATCTTTCGGAAAAAGAGTTTGTAACACCAACGTTTTTAGAGTGTAATGTCACTTTTTTTGCACATTTTAAAGAAAAAAACTTTCCTATAACCAGTAAGTGAAAGAGAGAGAGAGAGTTGAGTTACACTTTAAGTCTTAATATAATTAAAGATCATCGAGATCATCGAAAACATATTTCTACGCAATTATATAACGACTAGTATGCAAAAATTAATTTTCGTCATTTTGTACGAATTAATACAAATAAACTGTATTGGTTTTCCATAGGTTTACCAGTGATGGCGAACCTTTTTGAGAAATAGGTTGAATTTTGTTAATACTTTTTTTTAATACTTGTCCGTGTGTCACTAAGTTAGTGGCATCACTGGGAAAGAAAAAGGGCAGGGGTTTTTATTTCCAATTCTTTGGCGAAGATGTCAAGCTTCGTTAATATAATTCCAGATATGAAGAATTATGCTAGTTGCAGGCATTGTTGAAGTTTTTCTAATAACATCCATCCTGCGGATCAAAAACAATTGTGTCGTCCGAAGGGGGCTCCTCGGGGACCAACATTTTGTATTTGACAAAAAAGTCTAAAGGATAAATATTATAAATAAACATAATCTGCAATTACGAAAAAACATCTCCTCACGGCCGACAATAACCTCGCATTATCTACTTCAGAAAAAGTAAACGCCTTCGCGGACTCCCTCCAAAAAACTTTCACCACCTCTTCCCATTCTTCCGAACATGCCAATCTAAAATCAGATATCGCCCAAGAAATCAATAATTATTTAATGCTTCCCCATTCCGATCCAATCCCTCATATAGATCCTTTTGATATTAAATTTATAATTAAAAATCTGAAAAACCGCAAAGCCCCCGGTCCCGATAATATCTTCATCAAAGCCATTAAGGCACTCCCTCTTAAAGGCATCATGACCTTATTAAAAAAAATTAATTCTTCCATCCAATTTAACTACTTTCCTCATCCCTGGAAAATAGCTGATATAATAGTAATCCCTAAACCAGGTAAATCCCCTAAATATATAGACAATTATCGTCCAATCAGTCTCCTCTCCACTTTAGGTAAAATCTTCGAAAACATAATTAACGGCAAAGGTCTCAACTACGGACACGCCTCCGGAGCCATCTTCTTAGACATCACGCGTGCCTTTGACAAAGTCTGGCACGACGGACTAATTCACAAATTGATAAAAGCAGGCTTTCCGTCAGCCTACATAAAACTAATACATTCTTTCTTGAATAACCGAACTTTTCGCGTTAAAATCAACTCAGATCACTCCTCCTCCAGGCCGATAAGTGCGGGAGTCCCACAAGAGTCAGCACTTTCGCCTCTGCTCTTCTCACTTTATACAAGTGATATTCCGACTCCGAAAAATAAAAAGCACGTCATGATCGCTCTCTATGCAGACGACACTGCCATAATTTGCAGACACATCTGGCCCAACAGAATTAAAGAATTCATTCAGAATTATATCACGGATTACTCTAGCTGGTGCGACAGATGGCTGATAAACATCAACTCAGCAAAAACTCAAGCCCTTTTCTGCTCTCCTCCAAGGAAGAGAAAGAAAATAAAACTGCCCCCCCCTCCGATTAAAATTGGCAACTCAGACATCCAGTGGAAGCTCGAAGCGAAGTACCTCGGGGTCATATTTGATCACAAACTTTCTTGGCTAAATCATATTAAACATGTGATCAAAAAGATTAATATATCCACTAGCATCCTCCGTCCTCTTATTAACTACAAAAGCACCCTCTCCACTAAATTAAAAAAACTTATTTATACAGCTGTTATCCGTCCACAAATCCTTTACGCTTCCGCCATTTGGGGCACCGCTCGCCCATTCCTACTAAATAGAATCCAGCGCAGAATCAATAAAATACTTAGAATCATTTCCAAAGCCCCCTGGTATGTTCGGAACAAAGAAATTAGATCCTTTTTAAATATTCCACCAATATCCGACCTCATAAAAAAATATGCGTTGCCCTTTTACAGCAACCTCCACATTTTTTTTAAAGTCAACCTATCCATTTCCGCACTTTCCAACTACACTATCCAACATTCCTTTGCCCACCACAGAATTCCGCTTTCCAAAACTGTACTAGGCTACCGTCCTGCAAGGAGAAACAGGTGGTCTGCCAAAAACAGACCACATTAAATTCATTTTTTTTAGAAACATTGTCTCCTTTTTTTTTCTTCTACTATTTCATGTACTTTGATAACCATTATACTTCGTTTGATATTATTTAAAATTATATGTAACTTGTAAAAACAGTGCAAAAGGAGCACAGAGCATTCAAAAAAAAAATAGAAGCTCGGTTATTATTAAAAAATATGAATAATATCCAAAAAAAAATATGAAACTCAGACCATAAAATGAGATCTAGAGGCCGTTAGCGTAAATGCTAATCCTCGAATATATAAATATAGACCAATGATTATTACGAAAAAACAATAATATTCGCTGCAGTTGCCAAGCGTGCGATGTTTTCCTCACTAGCATTCAGTACGAGGTGCGATACGATCGTCGAGAGCGTTTTTACGCGTCATATTTATTAGATAAAACAACCAAAATATCTTGTGTTTATTTTGTTTAACAACCTTAACAGTAGAAATGAACCGTAAAATCAATGAAAAGGGGTTACTAAATAAGGCCTCACTTCTGCTGGGAAGAAACTTGAGAGGGTTGACGATTGTGACTTGGTTTGAGACGGCATCCGTGAAGCGATGATACACATTAGCTTTTCACTATCCTCCGCGAAGAAGAGCTTTAATCATCAAAGTTTTAAACGAATTTTTCTTCAGTGCTACCTTAACATTATTAATCCTTTCGATGCGGCAGAGCTAAACACGAATCTGTATCTGTAGGCTCGCTTTGACTGTAAAACTATAATGACATGTTTCAATTTGTTTTTTTAACCCCTTCTTTAAATTTCTTGTGATTCGTTGTTAATTTATCATTAGCAGTGTTTGTAAACTGATTTTTAAAGAATAATACGATGGATGGATTGCATAACTGAAATATTTTAAAGCGCCATTTACCCATATACAGATTCGATATAAACTCTAAACATGCAAGGGGGAGGCGTCTCTCGCCCTAATATTCCTCTAGTGTCAAAACACGACACTGATTAATTTTCAATATTATTTCAGATGAATTTTTATTATTTAGAAGGATAGATGTCATTAAATTGATTAATTCCAACTAACCAAAACTAACTATATACATATTTTTATTAAATTATGCGGTAGTAATGGGTCACTTTCTTTTATCTCCATGACAGTTATATGTTATAAAGAACTGCCTGAATTCATAGCTTTCGTCGGACACCTATCTGACTACGTATTTAGCTCAGTCGTGGTTAACTTGCATTATCGAAATATATGCATGTTACCTACAAGACAAGCCATAACACTTGTTATGAAACTCAAATCCAATTCGTATAGCCATGAATGTCTAGTGCGCCGCGCTGAAAGAATTAAAAGTGGATTATTTTCAAGCAAATTTTATTTTTTATCGTCGAATATGGTGATCATTTATTTTTTTTCTTGTAAGTTAAAATCTCCTGCATATTTTTTTTTATAAACCAAAAATATATTGTTTTGGGTTCTTGACTTTTTGTAGTAATAAAATATGACGTGTCGAACATGCTCCGAATCGTCAAACATGTTTGGAAATGAAATATTTTGAATTACATCAAATTCTTTGAAAAACTGAAATATTATCTTCGAAATAGTTTGGGAACTCTTTGTATTAAAATATAAAAATTATGAAGTCATAAACTGACGCACTAATAATCATTGACACGTTATGTAGGCCAACCATTAAATTATTAATAAAATTTAGGGGTTGTTTCTATATCGGCGAGTACATTGAATTTATATTAAGCTTTAATAGTCTTGCTAACGATATGTGTCTTTCGTTAGTTTGAAGATTGAACATTTTTTACTTTAGAATAAAGCATAATTTATTGGATAAATATCATTTTAAATAAGATTTTAATAAAAAATGTATATATCTATACTTTCTTCGCCATAGTTTCTATATGATATTATCAAAATCTCAAGCGTATACATTTTATGTGCGAATTGCGACTAATCCTGGAATACCTCTTTATCCGTCATTCAAATAAAATTGAGGTCTTATAGGGGTTTGTGGCGTATCCTTGACCGCTTACTAGGGCTGACCATCAGCAGACGGCCGAGGTCACATAGGGCTGTTTGTCTTGTCGGCACTGAGCCCTGCACTTTCTTCGCCATCCACCCCTAAACCTTAATACACAAAACCCTCGTCCTAACTTCACCACATTCTGACCGGGGACTTAATAATACCCCTGCTAAGCCGTTGGGGATAGCACGAATATATTTTATCTCTGCCAAATATTCAAATAAAAAGTCTTAAATATACGAATATATAATTTTTTGTTTAAATTTGCCATATTTATTTGTGCACACAACAAAGGCGTAGTCGTATTAGCCACGTCGTCCTGGATATTCCATCACAAAACAAATGCAAATGGCGAAAAAAATGCTATGAAAATAAAACGAAGTTTTCTCACCTGTAAAATGGAGAGAAGAACAGAACGAGTTCCGCGACGAGGAGTGTTTTATTAGATTAATGAAAAGTCCTGGCGTAGACGAATTGAGGCAATAGTAAAAAAAAAAGCTTTTAGTCCGTTCGGTCCTTGCGAAAGGTTCGGCTAATACATAAATTCTATCAGCAGGGTTGGATGTCGGAATAATTAAAAATAAATAACACGTACGTCACGTGTACGTCCCTTCGCAACAGACGATAATTTACTTAGATTATGTTTAAAAAAAATAAATCATTAAAAAATATTTTTATATAATTTGTACGAGAGATTACGTTACAATTGGGATATGATCTAGTTTAGATCAGTCACGATATATTTTCTAAACAAATACTTTTTTCTTTTTAAAATTTCCCTGAAACGCTGAACCCACCACAACTGTTTCTCAAAAAGTCTCAGCACACAAGACAGAATTATAAAATATATATATTATGAAATTTAATTTTGGGGTTCAGTAAAATAACTGATATTATATTATGTCAAATATGAAATTTGCAATGAGATATATGGTCAACTTTGACAGCATCTTATTTCATGTTAGTATCATTTTTTTGTTTTTATTTGAAAGATGATTGACATTTATTTCCTATTTCTAAATCATTTCAGGCTTTAAAAATTTAAAGATATTTTTTAATAATTTTAGTTTAAAGATGGAAAATTCGGAAAGCTGTATAATTAGTAAATATGAGTTTTTCCATGGAAATACAGTATCACAGACAGCTTATTAATAGTGTATTTTGCTCTTTACGCAACAGATAGTATATTTGTTTGCGAAATTTCGACGTCGTAACTTTGACTTCGCGAATGAGCCAAGCGGTAGACCAGAATCAAAGGTGGATAATGTTGAACTAAAAGTCATTGTCGAGTTAGTTTCATCTCAAAGTGGGTATAAATTATCGTTGATATTTGGAGTTGTCAAACAAATAATATTAACTCACTTACCTGAAATCGGTAAAGTGAAAAATTTAGATAAATGGGTTCCACATGAACTAATTAATAATCAATAACAAAAAAATGGAAACTTGCATGATGTTGCTTTCTTGTCACAAAAAAGATTACTTTTTTAATCGAATTGTAACATGTCATGAGATATGAATCCGAAGCCACCATCACAATAGCTCATCACAGTGGTTGGATAAAGAAAAACCATTAAAACACAGCCCAGAGGACAATATTCATAAAAGTAAGCTGATGGTGTGATTCAAACCTGATTCATCATAGTAAAAGTATACTGCAACCAGCTGGAATAAATGATCTAAAAGCTTGCAGAAAAACAATGATTGGTTAACCGATCAACTCCTATTGGAATTCGAGTTGGAAGTTGTCTATCATCCAACATACTCACCAGATCTACTTTACACCAGAATAACTTTTTCATAGGAAAATAATTTAATTCCGACATTGATATATAACAAGGATTCCACGATTTCATTGAATCTCGATTACTAGTCTTTTACAAAATCAAATTATAGAAGCTATCGCTAAAGTGACAATAGTGTGTTGACAATATATGTGGATACTTTGAGGAATAAAACTATTCCTTGTATTTATAAAAAAAACAAACTTTGTTTTTCTTCCTTAAAATTTTATACTTAACAACCTAAATATGGACAAGATTAGATAAAAAAAAATGAATACAAGGTCCCAATTTTTCTTGTAGTTGGGGTATACTTCTCTCTGACGTATCTTGACTTTGGTTGTCATGTTTAATGAATAACGCATTGTTTGATGACAATACAATTTCAAGTCTTGATGTTTTTGGCGATTTTTTACCAGTTAATCTAGCCGTGCCTATTAGGGACCTCAAGTTTTTGATTTTTCTCGAATAACTCATTTAATATAAATTCTAAATGACACAAACTTTTTATATTTGTCTGAAAAAGTCTAAAAAATAAATGTTATAAATAATCATTGTTATTTATTGTCTGTTTTTTCTTGCTCGTGTCCGGTACGATGTGCGGAATGCTGAGTCTGCGGCGAGACATTGCCGAGTGCGCGTGGTATTTACGCGTCATATAGATTTGTTAAAAATTCCAAAATATCGACCAAATTATGTAGTATATCATTAATAACTATTTTTATTTTTAGAATAATCGTTTTTTTTTTTTAAAAAATCTAGACATTGACGAAGAATTCATCAATATCTTAACTTGAAATTCATGGGGTCTCTAAGAGACCCCTTCGCACGACGCAGTTGTATTAGATCTGCCGTGACGGATGGATTAGAAAAAAAAATAATAAAAAATGACAACGTTGTGACATCGCAGCCACCGTATTCACCGGGGATAGTCATACGTCAATTTTTCCTATGCTTGGAGATGAAAAAAACATGAATATTCAAAAATTTGCTAAAATATGAGATAGCTAATATATTTTTTGGGGTATTCCCTTATTGAGGAAATTTTGTTATCTATAGATTAATTCATATAAAAGTTTATTTATTTTTAAATAGTTTTTTGTCATATATATGAATTATACATATAAGCGAATACACGTATTTATAGTGAGGGTCATTTGACGGCGAAGAAAGCGGCAGCTAAATAAACGATAGAAACGTTTCCGTTCCGATTGTAAGTTAATGGCTCAAGAGTTCCGTGGAATACTTGAGAGGTCTCCGGCACAAAATGGCCCGCACAACTCAGCGCCATAAACATGATTTGTGCCCCAGTGTCCTTCAGGACGCCCCCCGAAAAAGAGTGGATTGTTTTAATAAATAAATACGCCTCTCTCCTTGCAAAATTTGTGCGGCCGTAACTCATCCGAAGATGGCGTGAGGCCTGCCGGGCACCACTAAATTACCAGCTTCCGGAACCTTCCATCTAGGAAACGTTGCTCTCCTATCCTGCAATCATCCTCTCCATTGTGCCTTGCAACCGACCGCTGCCTGCCCCCACCGCCCACATGGACCAGGAAACTTCGGTTGGCCAAATGAACCACGAACGGAAGCCACTACTCAGACACCGGCTTCGACGAGAAATACTAAATCTATCCGACCATCTATCGCTACTAGCCATCGACATTATATATACAATATATACATCTTTTTTAAATTTAAAAATGCATTTCTCTCCGGCTCCGCAAGCACTTAGCCACTTAACCGCTTTCTTTTCGCAAAATAAATTACTGGTTTTCAATGGGCCGAAGGAAAGCTCTTACGCGCAGTTTGGGCCACTTAATTCGGATAATGACATTATTTTTTTCTGGAAAATTTTAGGAACGGAAATGCTGCTTCCAGTACTTTTTTTTCCTCCGGAAAATTGTCGGCAGTTTCTGTTAGGCGAGGGGAGTGGTACACTTTGGCTTCGGAGTATGAGAAAGCGTGAAGTTTTTACAATAACATCTTACCATATATTTGCATTCAAAAGAGATACAATATTCATTTAATATCAATTATAATAATAAGCATTAAATATGTAAATAACCACTAATCTTGCATTATTAATAAAATATCTAAAATATGTGGTTAAATCAGACATAATTCCACAATCAGTATCGTTACATAAACAATTATTGTAATCGCGGAAAATTCCGGTTATTTTAATGTTTCTCGTATTCTAACCATTTAATCTGGAAATTAATTAGCAAAAATCCGGTTTAAAATAAAGAGCTTATCGTAACATAGTTTAACATTTTACAATTAAAAGCAATAGATAGTGCATGATTTAAATATTAATAATTTACACCCGATTTCTTTTTACATGGATTTGAATTAGTTAAACGGCTGCTGAGATGTAACTCGCTAGTACAAAAACACAACTATGTATTGTTCAGCAATACAGCTAAGAAAATTTAAACTAATTACATATTTTACACTGTTTTTCTTATGATACGATAAAAATACGCTTATATTAAAAAATATTCCCTATTCCGTGGTAGTATCGGTGGTTCTCTTTGTTAACAGGATATTTTTTTTTAATATTTTCGAACCTATATAACAATGGCATTGGAGATGCAAGAAATTCAGCTACGCTGTATTATGCTTAATGTGTTTCAACTTGTACATAATGCGATAATAGCAGTTTAAAACAATTGTGATGCAATGTGTAGAGGTTCCAAATGTAGTTTGTTGTTAAAAAATTGTTGAAGGAATTTTGACACTAAAGAACTACTAAGGTCTTGTAGGCCTAAAGTGATTAAAATTGACGATATTAGGTTATCTGTCGAAGCTGATCCAAAATTGGTGGTACAGAAACTAGCACAGATACTTAATATGCCTCTTACATCAGTTTACAGGGATTTAGAAGAATAAGGAAAGGTGTCAGCGTGCGGAATATGTGTACCTCATAAGTTATCAAAAGTAAACCTCAGAGAACATAATTTTTTAATCGTGTTGTCACTGGAGATGAAAAGTGGATTATTAGAGTCAACACAAAATGCAAGAGGGGATGTTTGAGTTCCCATTAACCCTGAACTCCTACCTTAAAAACAATGAATTGGTGGGATATTAAGGGCATAATTCACTGTGAACAGGATTATGGGAAGGTAATTACAATAGATGAGTATTATGCTTATTTAGAACTTTGAAAGAGGCTCTGAATTTAAAAAGGACAGCCCTTATACATCGAGGAATGGTAATTTAAAAACCCTTGCCCACACGTTATGAAAAAGACGATAGAAAAATCAATAGATTTTCATGGAAACTTCTCCTGCACCCACCATATTCTCCGGAGATTGCCCCGAGTGACTATCATCTTTTTAGATTTTTTTGAATTAGGTATCAAAAAACTAACCAACAATTGTAAAAAAGGTTGGAGAATAAAAAAATGATTAACATTATAAGGTATTTAAAACAAAATTGTGGAAAACAAACAAATGAATGAAATATTTCAAATATTTTTATTTGAAATATTCGAAACAAAGCGGGTCGTCGTTTGGTCTATTTATGACTTTCTTATTCTTTGATTATTCTAAGAATAAAAATAGTTATTCATGATATGCTTCAAAATTTGGTCGATGGATTTTTGGACTAATGATATGACGCCTCAGACTGAGAACACGGCGCTGGTAGAGCGACCGAAAAAATTCTCGCGGCACGTGTCACTACTATATGTTTCACCCACACTAGGCACTAAAAAAAACACGGACAACAGAAGCAAATATAAGTGTTTATTATTTTTTTTCGCAATTGCGGACAATAAATGTCAATGATTGTTTATAATATTTATTCTTTAGACTTTTTTGGAAAAATAAAAAAGGTTTGGGATATGTAAGATTTATATTAAAAGAGCTATTCGACAAAATCTTGGGGCCCAAATTTGACGCCATTGCCACGGCTTTTAATACAATTAAAAAAAAATGCGGCTATTTTATATTATCGGCTTTAGTTTGTCGGAATTATTATATAAAGGCATTGGATTATATATGATTAGAATCTTGGTGTTACATACAAATTCAGCTGAATCTCTCGCACCGCGTGCACCATATTAAAATGTATAAAACTTTTTTGATTATTCAATTTGTATGGAGGATTTCGGAGAAAGTTATGACAAAGGTATCACCGGATGAGGGTTGTTCGGAAAGCAAATGAAACAAAGAAGGTGGGATGGTTTACGAGTGGGGAACGGTTGCTCCACTCCTGGGCAATAAAACTTGGCCGCTTCCTCAGGGCCTCCGCAGAACGCGCCGGTGCCAATAATTTTCAGGAAATTTGAATATTTATTCCAAACTTGGACGCCATTTTTTAGCCTGCCCAGCTCCGAACTGGTCGGATGATTTAATACAATTTTTTCATTAAATTTCTCGTGAAAGGGTATTGTCATGGCGAAAACTCGGCGAGGCGTCTCGATTGAGGTTTCGAGAACTGAATCGGGATAATCGTACGGAGCATGAATTGTTTAATACGTGGCACGTGTCTCAAATTTCTAAACTTCTTCGTATTGTGTATTATCTCCCGTGCTTTCGATGGGCTTTCGGCATTTTCAGCGTTGAGATTTAAACATTATAAACTCTCGTAAATTGAATCTCATGGATATGTAATGTTGTCAAAATATTTATGCGATACACGAAAATAAATTATGTCATTTATTTACTAAGATTATATTTATATACAATGATATATTCATGAATAGAATATATGCTCTAATTATACATAAATATATACCCATATTTAAGATTTAATTAAATATCAAATAACATCTTATAAACAATTCTAGGAATCTATAATAAATTTTCATGATATACACAATAAAAATTATATTTATACCTATTTTTATTTAATTAATTGTTACATCTCATATATACAGAATTTTACTTAATTAATTATTATTTTATATATTACGATTAGTCTTTCGGTGTATACTATATCTTAAAATTTCATTAAATATTATTAATTATATTCTAATGTACTTATAGGGCGTGTCGATGATCAAACTTAGGTACTCACCGGTGCCAGGTGTTACTAAGTGCCAACGGTGATATGCTACTGGGCGAATCGTTGCCGAATGCGGCCCTGTTTGAAACTATTTTATTGCATTTCCGGTATTAAAATCTGCTTTCAATTCTTCGCAAAATGATTCCATCTCTTTACATAATCCACATTTATTACCGAGCCAAACTTATAACATTTTCTATATGCTATGAAAATTTAGATTTAAAAATATAATGGCAACGGTGTGATTAACAATTTTCTCGTAGGACATATTCCTTTTTATACCTGCGGTAGTATTCTGACACTGACTCCTGTGGCGCAATCATACTGACTCACAGCTTCTTTGAGCCACGTGCCGTTTGTCACTTATTGAATAATTGTTAACATTCTTTAGTATTTTTACTTCAGCTTATTTTTTGTATTTTAAATAAAATATAAGCGAAATATACGTTTTATAAAATTTAACACTCCCAAATATTTTACCACTAGCCACTACTGGAAATACCTAGAATAATTATAATATTTTTTTTTATTTATCAATATATTCATTGCAATCTTTGATATGATTGAAATAAATGCGATTTTCTTTTCTTTTAGCAGGTGATCCAAAATATATTACATTCAAATTTTTCTTATACGATTGACTTATTCTTCGAAAAACCGTGTAAAAAATGAGTTTAAAAATTTATAGAAAATAATAGATAGAATAATTTATGGTCGGTTTCTTTAATTAAAAAACTATGCTATTTAAAATAATAACTACATTGAAGAAAACTCAATAAATTAATTAAATTAAAATAACAGGATAATTTATCTAAGATATAATTGATCTAACAAGAAATTCGTTAAAACTTATAATCTCCTTTTTCAGTCATATTTTTAGTGTTTAAGTAAGAAGTAGAAAGTTTATAGAAATAATTATCTTATATTCATATTATTTGTACTTCTTTTATCGAACTATTTTATTATTAAAGGAGTATATATATATTTTTAAATATTACCATTGTTATTTATTGTATTATATTAACCGTGAAAGTATAAAATAATAAAAAAAATATTTTATCGAGGATGCGAATACACGATTTGCAAAAAAACTCTGCAAAAATGATGATAAAATGTATAAAACCTTAAGCATGACATTTTATATCCGGTTTCCGTACTATTCGTTAAAGACGATAGTATATTTTGATTGAAACGTGTTTTATTTATCAATTGATGATATCCTAAAAAAATTAAACATGTAAAAATAATAGATTAATGAGACACGTCTGATAATTTTTGAATATAAAGTTTCATTGTACCTGATAGAAAATAGTGCAGTGGGATTATTCAAACGAATAACAGCAATAATTCAATACAATATGTCTTTCAAATCTTTGTTCTTCTTGAGCCTAATCACTGTATATGTTGTGTTTATCAATTATACTGTTGCTGGTAATATATTAAAATATTTGATATAATTTATTAGATGTTGGAATTATTTTTATTTTTTTAGGATGTGGGACCAACAAAAGATTTAAGCTTTGCGGATACGATTGCAAGTGTGAAGCCATTTTTAATCCTTCCAGCTGCGCTAACATCACATGCCTTTCTGGATGTTACTGTACAGCAGGATATTTTCGCGATTACCAAGACCAATGCGTCGCTGCTTTGAATTGTCGATTCAACTAATTAAAAATACCATATGACATGTAATGAATAAATAAAATTACATTACCCTTAATATTTTTATTAATGAACACATCTTTTTATTTTTTGTTTTTGCTTATATTGTAATAATCTTTCAGTAGGACAGACTTATTTGTACAGTTTGTAGGAGTGATCAACATGACGCAATTTTTTTGGAAAAGTTGAGCCATAAAATCATGAAATAATTAAACAATTTCTTTATTAAATTTTAAACTGCTACAGAGAATTCTTTACGATAAATGAACATCTTTATAATTGGATAAAAATAAAGCATCTAAACATTATGCGATATCAAATTAACATTTTGATATCAAATTAACAGCGCTATAGGAGCGTTGATTGTTAGAATGATTATAATAATAACCAATTTATCTTAATATCAATTTGATAATTTAAGCTAACCGCGACTGAAATAAGTTCGTATCCGAATACGTCAACTCTCAAAATCAGCCCTAAGCAATTTATCTTTGGGTAAAAATTTAGAAGAAATATATAAATGTAAAAAATATGACATCGAAACTTTCTTTCATAAGACCACATTTTCTTATCTTTTCCTCTTCATAGATTTTAGTTTAATGAAAATAAATAAAATAAAATTGTTTGTATATTAAAAACATATATAAAATTAAAATAAAAGAAACTACACAATCTCTAAATCCCGTATTCAAGATAATCTCAAATTATTTTATGATATTTGTTGTTATATTTTTTTATAATCATTTATTAATTAATACCTTAATAGTGATAATTATATTGAAAAAACCTCGTTTACACTGATATTAATTTTATTCAGGTTTCATGATTAATCTGTATTCTTGTAAATCATTGAAAATGTCGCCAATTACAAGAATAACAAAATTTTTATCACATTATTTTCAGACTCTTTTATTTATCAGATTAAAAATATATTTTTAATTATGATATTATATGTATATGTCTATAATTATTATAATATTTTTTTGCACTAGGATTAATTTGAGATGTTTCTAAATAACAGTGACGTATAGTGGACTTGATGTTGGGTGTGCTGAATGCGGAAAAAAATATAAAAAAATCCCCTTTTTTTTTTAGATAACTTTATTATTATTTATACAATAATAATAATTTTTCGTTTTTGTGAAATAAATTTTTCATGTAATATCAATGGAGAAAATAATACTCATATAACTAAAACAGAAAGGCACACTTTACGATAGTTCCATTGTCAAATTTATATCGCAAAAACGAAGATTAGAATTAATGTATAAATAATAATAAATTCATTAAAAAAAACTGTATTTTTTTCCACAATTAGCACACCCAACATCAACACAGCACGCTTCTGCTAAATAATCAATTTTTTGTTGTAATGTTAGATCTGATACGAATAAATACGAGTTTCTTCTTCTTAAGCATATTATCCAAAATATATTTTACTCAACTTTTTTTTAAACGATTTATAGGTTCCACCAAAAAGTGTAATAATTCGATTCGTTCCTTAAATTAAAAAAAAACAGTTTTATTTATAATAATAACAACGTTGTGGTATAAACAATCGTGTAAATATGTAATAACGAAATTGAAAGAGATATAATCGATCTAATAAGAAAAAAAATGAGATCTTTAATGGTTTCTTATTGCAAATTTTTAAGTAAGAAGTAGAAAGTTTATAGAAATAAGTATTTTATTTTCATTTTCTTTCTACTTCTTACTTTTTAGAAAAAAATAATTATGTAAATTATAACGAACTATTTAATCTTATTAACCGAATATATATATTTTTAATATTAATTTTGTTATTCAAATATTTATCTAATGTTTTTGCATTATATTAACCGTGAGAGTACAAATTAATAAAAAAAAAATCATCAGTCATAGAAGTTTGGATTCTTTAAATCCACCATTCATAGCCATGTAAAAAATCAGAAAGACTTGGTATCAGGATATATTTAAATCAAATAAATTAAACGATAAGATGATGATGAGTATACTTTCAGACATTTTATTTCTGGTTTCCGTACTATTTGTTAAAGACGATAGTATGTATTGATAGCAACTTGAAACAATCAATTTGTTTATTACATAGCAGTAAAACAATCTAGTTTTTTTGACAAACATGTTTTATTTATCAATTTATGTTATACTTAAAAATAAAACTTGTTAAAAAAATAGATTAAGAAAACATGTCTGATAATTTCAGAATATAAAGTTTCATTGAATCTAATAGAAAATAGTACACGGGGATCATTCAAACGAATACCAGCAAAAAATCATTACATCATGTCTTGCAAATCTTTGTTCTTCCTAAGCTTAATAACTGTATTTGTTGTCTTCATCAATTACGCTGATGCTGGTAATATAATAAAACATATTATATTGTTTATAAAATATTGATGTTAATTTTATTTTTTCAGGATGTGGTACCAATGAAAGATACAAGCTTTGCGGTTCAGATTGCACGTGTCAGAATGTAGAGAATCCTAGCAGCTGCTCCAAGGCCAGATGTCTTCCTGGATGTTACTGTATACCTGGATATTTCCGCGATTCCCAAAACGTATGCACCATCCCTATAAACTGCTATGTTTAAATAAAATATTTTGAAAATACCCTATGACTTGTAATGAATAAATTCAATTATTTTGATCTTAATATTTTTTTAAATGAACACATCTTATTATTTTTTGTTGTTGCTTATCTGGTATTAACCTTTTAGTAAGACAGACTTATTGGCCAATACACTTTTTTAACAAACATCAAGTTTTTGATATATTTTATTATATAATTCATATTTATTTTATTTAAAATTAACTACATCTGCTATATTTAATGGATGATTTTATTTTATGATATTGATTATCAATTTGCCGGCCAAACACGATCATTTTTATGATATTATTCTGCACGACAGAAGTAACTTTAAAAGCAGGGTTTCCCAAACTATGTTCCGCTGAACCGCAATACATTTAAAGATATTGGAGACGACACGCACAAAGCCACGTGCTAAATGGTGTTATGTTTTCTTAACGAAGAGGTTACTGAAAAAATAGATGAAATACAATTATCAAATAATACTGTTTCACGAAGCGTTAAAGATCTTTCTACTAGTATACAGAATGAGGTAATTCATCGTCTTGGACAATTGTAGTGAATATGCATTACAAATGGACGAATCTACACGTGTTGCAGGATTAGCTGTTCTGTAAAATTATTGAAGAATATTAACAAATGTGGGCATATTTACATAGACAAACTACAGATGATATATTAAACTGTATTAATAATTACGTTACAAATCAGGAGGTTCGGAGAGCTGTATGATATTTATACAGACAACGGTATAAATATCAGACCCTAATTGACGGTTCAGTTTGTAGAAGAGATCGACATTGGGCAATTTTTTCGAAAAGTTGAAACACATTAACCGTTAACTTCATTTACTTTACATTGACCTCCATTGATATATCCAGCTGAAATAATTGATAAATGGGCCAAAATAATCAATGAAATGATGAAATAATTAAACTAATTATATCTTGATCACAATTTAATGTGATACAAAGAATAAATCCTGTGCAGTTAATGAAAATCGTTTTAATTGTATAAACATAAAGCATCCAGAAAATCAGTGAGATTGAATTTACATTAAAAATATATTAATAGTGATTGATCCACCTAAATATTTTGAATTGTCGTAGAATAGAAATAGGTGGAAATTATTGCATATCATTCTACCACTAAAAACAGTATAAATTTCGTTCAATTTATAATATATAAGAAAAAAACTTAACCCAAAATTGTTTTATACGATTCTTCTATAGGGCAGGTTATTATGGCGTAGTTCCTATCTCGGCGCTATAAGAGGGTTAATTATTATGATAGTAATAATAACCAGTGTTATGGCAGTAGGTAACATACTATCTGTTTAAGTTAGCCGCAACTGAGCTAAATTTGTACCTGGTTAACCTTCCGTCGAAAACTATGCATTTTGAAAATTTTCTATGACAACAGCTAGGGGAATAGTAAGTGTGAGAGACTTACTGCGTCTCCCATCTTTAAATTCTTCATCAAATCTTTTATTGATAAGTAGCGCTTTGCTTTTTTCTGTCATGCCTTTCAACCATTGTCAAATAGTATAAATAATGGTAATTTTAAAATTGAAGAAATCTACATCAAATCTAGTGACTTATTCCAAAAATTTTGTAAATATTGACTCTCAAAATCAGCCCCAAGAAACTTATCTTTCAGTAAAAATTTAGAAAAAATATAAAAAAGTAAATAATTACGTAACATTTTTATTTAATTTAAGTTGTTTTTAAATGATATGACATATTAAATATGCAATAAATATTTAAAAGATATAACACAAACTCTGTATTCAAGATAATCTCAAATTATTTTTTGATATTTGTTGTGATAGAATTTTATAATAATCATTTATTAATTAATTACTTACTAAGGATTACTAATTTGAAAATCAGATTTCACGAATAATTTTGAAAATGTTGTTGAAAATATTATTGGGTTGCTTATCACATTATTTTCAGATCTTTTATTTATCATATTAAACATATATTTACTATTATGATATTTCAATAGATGTACATCTGTATTCATATGTCTATAATTATCATAAAATTTTTCTTAACTCAAATGTTTCTAAATATCCTATATTTTATCTATTAGGTGACTCTTTTTCAACTCATATTTTAAATGTTTTTTTTATTTAAGAAGTAGAACTCTTTCTACTTCTTACTTTAAAGAAAAAAATGTAAATTAAAAAAGGGATGTAAACAATTTTCTTAATTATCGAATATTTTTTTTTTAAATATTTATCTATTGAAAGTATAAAATAATAAAAAAAGAATTCAGCAATCATAGAAGTTTGGATTCGTTAAATCTACCATTCATAACCAGTTTAAAAATCAGAAAGACTTAGTGGCAGGATTTATATAATCCAAATGGATTAAGCGATGAAAATTAGATGATGCGAATACACGATTTGCAAAAAAAAGAGATCGAAGATTGGGAAAATTAGGAGTATAACTATAGACATTTTATTTTTAGTTTCCGTACTACGTTTCGTTATGGACGATAGTATATTTTGATTGAATCCTGAAACAATTGACTTATTCATTACATAGCAGTAAAATTATCAAGTTTTTTTGAGAAACGTGTTTTATTTATCAATTTATGACGTCTTAAAAAAATAAAACTTGTAAAAAAAATAGATTAATGAAACATGTCTGATAATTACAGAATATAAAGTTTCATTTTACCTAATAGAAAATAGTGCAGTGAGATTATTTAAACAAATAACAGCTATATTTCAATACAGCATGTCTTTTAAATCATTGTCCTACTTGAGCTTAATCATTGCATATTTTGTCTTTATTAATTAAACTGTTGCTGGTAATAATTTAAGATATTTTATAAAGTTTATTAGATGTTGATATTTTTAACTTTTTCAGGTTTTTCATGTGGGACCAATGAAAGGTTTAGGCTTTGCGATTCCGTTTGCACTGTGACGTGTCAGGATGGAGATTTTTTCAGTTGTGCCAATTTTAAATGCCGTCCTGGATATTACTGTACACCAGGATATTATCGCGATTACCAAAACAAATGCGCCACTACTGCAGATT
The DNA here is from genome assembly GCA_022495035.1 of Philopotamus ludificatus. Taxonomy (NCBI): domain Eukaryota; kingdom Metazoa; phylum Arthropoda; class Insecta; order Trichoptera; family Philopotamidae; genus Philopotamus; species Philopotamus ludificatus. The sequence goes on along the minus strand of JAGXCT010035532.1, from coordinate 3,637 downwards.
GCGGATGAATTAAATATTTTGAAAATACCATATGACTTGTAATGAATAAATTCAATTATACTGCTCTTACTATTTTTTGTTGTTACTTATTTCGTACATCTTATATGGCTTATCTAGCTAATCTGGTATAGTTTTAGCAGGCCAGACTTATTGGCCAATACATTTTTTTAGAAAATGTTAAGAGGGCGGGCGACGATAGTATCGATGTTTAAAAAGGTAACCCATTGCTGTCTCCAATTGTTAACACGCGCGGGCTTGGCACCGATTATTGAAATGGGTATCCAACCGCTCGACCGTCCAGTAGTTGACGATCGCTTGCAAAGATCGGATTATAGTAAAAACACGACTTTTTTTAGATGATCGTCTATTAATTAAGTATAAGCGTTGTCAGTTCGATTAGGCGAATAAGTCAAAGCGGATCGCAGAGATGAATCTCATGTACTAGATAAATATGATGATCGCAAAGATTCATTTGATACAAGTAGATGAGGATAAAAAGTTCCCTGAGACAAATCTCTTGTACGAGAAAATTACGAAGATGTGTTTATCACAACGCCGCGTTTAACCATAGGGCAATTAGATCTGATTAAGGCGGACAGGGAGTGACAGGAGTAAATGAGAAAGGGCGAGGGTTTTGGTCAATCGCACGAAAGACGACTCTCTTCATCTTTTCTCTGCCAAATCTAGTAGACGAATACCATTACCGAGAGTGAGCATTATTTGACTGATTCACCAAAACAAATATTTAAAAAACACTCTGCGAACTTTTCATCTTCTAGCGATGATGCACTAAATGTGGTGAATCCTTACCGTCTTTTACGGGTAACTAGAACTCTGATGGTGAAGAATCCGAGTCATCCTTATAGGCTTTTTTTTTGGTGATCTTGCAAGTGTAATTTGTATTTATTTTTTTGAGGTTTTATAAAATCTTCTTCTAAGATTTTAAAACTTTTCTGAGAGTAACGAGGTTTTCGTACCCTCGTGAATGATCGAGTTTCTTACGAAGCACGGACAATTGGTGGCTCGTCGTAAGATCGGTGATCATGTGATAATTAGCTGAAATGTGCGCTATGTTTTATTGGGTCTACAGCATAGGTTCCCAACCTGTGGGTCACTACCCCCAAGGGGGTCGCGAAGGTTTTTTAAAAAAATATTTTCTAAAAAGGGGCCGCCACCCGAAATCGGCTGGGAACCTATGGTCTACAGCAGGGTTTCCCAAAGTGTGGCTCCCCAAGGAGCCGCGGTGCCCAAATAAGGGCGCCGCGAAATATTCAATTAAACAATTCGGCATTATTTATGACTTCTTGCCACCGTGATGGCAATTTGTATATCCCATTTTAAAAAAAATGCCTTATCCTTAGAGGCGAAAAATTTAACCAGTGCTTGTCGAATATCTTCTTCGTTTTTTAATTTTTGTAAGGTCAGCAACAAGTGATAATCTGAGGGTACTAGGTCCGAGGAGTATGGTGGATGCTACAGAATTTCCGAACCTAGCTCTGCAGGTTTCTAACGATTCCCCAAAGCAATATGTGGCCTATCATTACCATGAAGCGGTATGATGTCCTTCCTATTGAAAATCGCCGGCCTCTTTTCTTGGAGGATGAAAATGAAGATGCCAATAATATCAAGAATATGGACAGCCCTGAAATGATGCGAACGGATGATGGTAGATTTATAAAAGAAACATAATGAACCTTTGTTATTGATATACATTTTTTCATAATCCATATTTATTTTATTCAAAACTTATTACATTTGCTATATTTTATGATACAATTTAAAGTTATTATATTAACAATTTGCCGGTAGAACACAATCCTTTTTTTCCTTGCGATAGTATCCTGCACGACAGAAGCATCCTTTGATGCAACGATTGACCGTACAATTAGTCGGAGTGATCAATGTTACACAGTTAATAGGGCAAGCAGAACCGCACAGCTTATACACCTCGTTCGTAGGACATCCATTTGTAAGTCCAGCTGAAAGATTTATTTAATATAATAATCAAAATATTCAGAAAAATATAATAAATTACAAACATCTTCTCACCGTTTACTCCGTTGTATACTGCGAGTGTTGCCAACACTGCGAAAGCGATGAGCGTAACTTTCAACATTCTATTTCCGGTTTCTGTACTATTCGCTGAAGCTGATGGTATATTTTTGAATTCTAAACAATTGATCTAGCCATTTTATAGCAATGAAATAATCTAGTTTATTATGACAAAAATGTTTAGTGATTAAATCGAAAATATTTTGCAATAACTAGTTTTTTAAAATACATAGATAATTTAAACATGCCTGATAAATTTACTATATAAAGTATAACAAAATCTTACAAAAAATAGTACAACTACATTGTTCAAACGAATAATAGCATCCTACAGCATGTCTTTTAAATCGTTGTTCTTCTTGAGCTTAATCGCTGTATATTTTGTCTCAATCAATTACACCGATGCTGGTAATATATGATATTAGTATATATTATTTGATTTATAAATTTCTAAGATGTTCATGTTATTTTTATTTTTTTTAGGATTTACGACATGTGGCACTAATGAAAAATATAAGTTTTGCGGATCCGCCTGCACATTGACGTGTGCCAATCTTGCAGATCCTCCCAATTGCACCAACAGCAATTGTGTTCCTGGGTGTTTCTGCAGGCCAGGATATTATCGCAACGCAGCTAGGGCATGCGTCCTTGCTACAGCCTGCACATAATTAAAATATTCCATAAAAATACCATATGACTTGAAATAAAAATAAAAATATATTGCCCTAAATTTTTTTTTTAATCGAACAAATATCAATAATAATTTTTCGTTATATCTGATACATTCATTTTCTTAAAAAAATCCTATTTATTATAATGAAAACGTATTACATTTTAATATTTAATCTGCGATTCTAACAGACGACGAATAATTGCTACAATAATAATAAATAAATTTCCAAACAATGTTGTTTCGCGTACTTGGATAGTGAGTTTAGAGATGTCACATGCTTAGTTCGTAGTACACTGTCTATTATATTTAAAATCATTAACCCATATCAAGATACCAAGGAAAAAAATATATTTTAAAGAAAAATTGATTTGCTTGATAACATTAAAAGGTAACTAATTAACACGAGACTTCGTTGAATCAAAGTGTTAACTCGTGTACCATAATCAATCATATCGCGACTTAGACGACAAGTAAATCAGCTGCGTGACTTTTTATTTTATTTATTTCATCTTTCTTATTTATTTTACCAATGAAATTCTTTTAGATGATTTCAAAATACAATTAATGAAAGTAGAACATAGATTCGACCAAAAATATTCGGATTGGAAATGGTTTATGGGACTAAGCATGGGAGATTTATCAGTGGACTATCGAGACAACAATAATGCGTGGATGACTTATATTTTTTTTTGAATTGGATTAATTGTGTGGCACATCCACTTTAAGTCTCAAATATAAAGCTAGACTTTTTTCTATGAACACAACAACGTTAAGGTAACCAATGAATATGAGAGTAAAAAAAAATAAAGACTTAAGTATAATTACCATGTGCAAACGACGCAATAGCGTTACATTCCAGTACCTGCTCAGATTTCGAATCATATAGACGCACTATTAAATAATCTTGCATAT
>JAGXCT010035531.1:0-41142 GCA_022495035.1 Philopotamus ludificatus | reverse complement strand
AATTATGAAGCATATCATGAATAACTATTTTTATTCTTAAAATAATCCATTTTTTTAAAAATATATCAAGATATTGATGAAGAATTCATCAATATCTTGACTTGAAATGCTCGGGGTCTCTGATATACCCCCTTCGGACGACTCGGTTGTTTACGAGCCGCCGTGACGGATAGGTTAAATATTTTAATAGAGAAAATTTAACTTTTCTTCGGATTAATACTGAAGAACAAAGAAATTCAACTTATTTTTTCTATTTATTTATTAAAAAAATGTATTTTATTGAATGGGATGTTAGATTAAGCCCTATAGATGTTTTTTATTCATTTAATTAATGAAAATCTTTTTTTATATATTCGTAAAATACGTACAAAATAGAGATTTAACCAAAAATATCAAAAAATTTCGTTTTCAAAAAAGGTACAAGATTATTGCATAAGTAAATAGATGATTTTTTTTTTTTAAAAAAGCCATTTTCTCAATTAATAATTAACAAATTACTATTACTAGTCAAATAGTTTAAAATCTCTATGAGTGGAGTACATAGTTGTTGAGGGATTCTTTGAAATGCAGCAAGAATACCGATTGCACAATCGTAGACTCCAGTCGCCCATCATATACCTTGACTAGCTAACAATACTCCGGAGAACAATCCGCTATTTAGCGATTACTACTCGCCTTAGCAGCGACATGTCTCTGCAGATGTCACGCGTCCCTCGTCATTGTTGCGACACGACAATAAAAACAAATAAATCGCTCGCAAAGCAAACGACAAACAGGATGATTTACGGCGCGGCTGCCGAAGCTTTCGGAAGCAGAACGAGCCGTCCGAGTGCAAAGCTTTGTGGCAGAAATAGCCTGAGCCACCGTTTCCTGCGACGACGACGGCCGCAAAAAGGAGCACTGAAGAATGGCAGAGCTGTAAAGGGGGACTCGCCCGCAGCTTTCGAAATAAATCTCAAGGATCGAGCTAGATGCTGGACGACTTTGTGTCGTCCTGACGGCGGGTATGCGGCATTCAGATCAAAAGTCGCATGAATGCGATTGAAGTTGCCAGATTTCGGAACCAGAAATACTAGCAGACGGGTAAAGGAACTCTTAGTAATACACTCAGAATTAATTGAGAATAACTACACATTTCCACATCAAAACGTATGCATCTAATTCCGTTTTTACATGATTTTTAAAACGACAAAAAGTTCTCCACCTTACCAATTAACTATATACCATTTTCTCATAAAAATAATAAGATGTTGAAGTATAGGATGTACAATATGAGCGAGGTCTTAAAGATTGTATAGCAAGTTGTAAAGAATCGTACAAAGAATTAACAATAAATATAATAGCATTTAATAACCGAATACAAATTTAAAATTAGTAACCTTCAACGCAAAAAAAATGATAATCTTAATCAAGCCATATTTAAAAAAATAAAACCTACTTGTATCAGAGACTGAATTTAGTTTTTAGTCGTAATATTAACGTTTTGGAATCATTTTCCAATGCTTTGTATTTTTACACGAATTTTTATTTAAAAAAACAGTCTATAGAAGATTTTATTTTGAAAAAATGGCAGAATTTTCGTTTAACCTTAAAGTCGCGAGATTGATATGTTTAACGGAGGTTAAAGATTCATACGTGGTATAGTTTTTGGTCAGAAAGCTTTTCCACAATTTCCATTTATCACTTTGAAAGAAAATATCTTTCAATTAAACTTCTGAATAAAAATGTCTTCTTTCTTAGTGAATGTATTAAAATTTTTTTAACATCATTTTAGAAGCTTTCCTATATTTAATAGCCAGCCAACAACATAAACCTTTTCCACGTTCCGCCAGGCAAATTGGCAAAAAAGAACTTGAACGAATTTTTATAGATATAGATATATAGCACCTATAGATGCTACTTATTAATTTTCCCAATGAATATTTTTTTTAATAAATTTGTAACAAAAAAATATATAATAAGAGTAACTCATAGACCAGGGATGGCGAACGAGTACCCCGCGGGTCATGCAGTGACCCACGTGTGAAATTATGAAACCCGCTTGAATTTTTAGAAATGATTGTAAAAAGCCTTAGTTTAATAAAAAATAAAATGATTTGAAATTTGCTACTAATATCACTAGAATGTAGCCATGAAAAATATATTTAAGATTTGAATATTAAATCTTAAGTATTTTTGTTAACGGCCGGCAGGATATCGTATACGCGCGTGAATGTATTGGGCAAGGCGTGCGCTATGACCGCTGCACGACCTTACACGTGCGCGACCACATACAGTACCGTCGCCAAAAAATCAATAAAATCATATTACAACACAATCAATTATATTATTTACATTACAGAATCCGCCTAGTGCGCGGTGTGTGGCTGGAGATTAAAGCATATTGGGGAAGGGGACGGCAATAAAACAAACGGTCGCTATTGCAAAAAATCAATAAAATTATATTATTTATACACAGATTCCGCCTAGTGCGCGGTGGTGTGGCTGAGACAGCATATGTTAGAAGGGGACGGTAATAAAACAACGGTCGCGCCATTGCAAAAAATCAATAAAATTACATTTTTTAACAATTTTCATCAATTATAGCTGATTAGCGGTCATTGCGAATGACCGCTGCACGACCTTATTATCGTGCCCAACCGCATACAGTACCACGCTTATGGGCGTAGGTGTCATCGAGCGAAACTACCGTTTTGTAAGCAGTTTAACGACCGAACGCGTGCCGTCAGGTAGCAGCACATTAGTCTACCGATCTCCGAATTCATTGGGCATTACTTTCGTGTTACATAATCTTGCATAAACAGGTGACTTTATTTTGATAACAATAATATAATTGTTATATAATAAAATTACAATAAATAATTATTTATTATTAAATTTAATATTTATTTTTATAGATTTTATTTTATCGTTATTATAATAAGCAAAAGTGTTGAAGAAATTTTGAACACTCCATTTTCGAATAGAAATTATGATGATAAGATAAATATTATTGAAATTGGTAGACTACGTCCGCCTCTTCCAAACATATTTAAGGTTAATTAAGGTTAAAATAGCAATAATTTTGCTTATAAATTTGAATGTTAATGAAACTTGTAAGCCTTTATTTATTATTGTTTTAAATACTCAACCTATGTGATTTAAATGGATTTAAAAAAAAATAATATCCAATTTGACCCACTTGGGAAAAAGGTTCGCCATCCCTGTCATAGACTATCATTGTCACGATATTTCAGAAGTAATTGTACAAACAAAAATATTATTATTATCTTGGGAAAAAATAATTCTAACGTATTATTTTTTAATTAACCAGTGTTATGGCTTATATGTAATATGCATATTATTTCGATAATGTAAGTTAACCACGACTGAGCTAAGTTAGTAATCGGATTGGTGTCCGACGAAAACTATGAATTCAGGGAATTCTTAATAACACTGGCCAGGAAGTCGCTGTACCAGAGAAAAAGAGACCAATTACTTTCGGAATTAATAATATTCATTGAATAAATAATATAAGTTCAAATATTGAAATTGACCAGTGTCGTGGTTTGACACTGGAGGAAAAATTAGTGTGAGAGACTCATGCTTTGAAATCTTTCCGTTATGCCATCCACCAATAGTAGTAAAAATGAATTAATTAATTAAATCACTAGGTATAAAAAAAAGAATGTTACATGTATGTATATGTGTACTAAACACCACTCTGGGTGGTACCTAAGTAAAAAAAATCAAATATCAATTGTCGACAATTATAACCCAACACTGAAACTAAATACGTGTATGCACATTTGTGCAGAATTCTATCTGCGAGTGACGTCATCGATTGAAAATAGCAGACGTTTACAGTTGCATGTTCGTTCGGTCATAAATTTCGCCGCAATAATTATAATTATTAGCGAACATTGATTGTATTTAAATGGTTGCCATTCATCGCGGTGAACTTTTATCACCATTCCCACCCAGTTAACGATCGATAAATCATTTGAAAAGATTTCAAGGAACATAATATAGGGTCTACCGGTAAGTTCTGTCCGGTCCGGTTACAGCAAGTTTCAACAAGTATGCGCATATTCATTTGACGCATATTTGGCTGTCTCTTTTTATCACTGAATGTACACAAACTGACCTAGCAAATGAAATCATCGTAAGGAGAAGAGCATATAGTGAATCCCGAAAACCTACCTCCCTCAACACTAAATCGAAGTTGAGCCCGAATAAGAGAATATTGGGTATATGGTGGGAAATTCGATGACCAATACATTTTGAGCTGTTGAAACCGAACGAAAAGCTAAATTCGGAGAGGTGATGTCAGCAATTGGATAATTTAAAAACAGCACTCTAAGCAAAGAGGCCGGCGATGTTCAATAGGACGAACCACAGACAGCTTCATGATAATGCTAGGCCACATACTGCTTTGGGGACTCGTCGGAAACTCTCAGAGCTAGGCTGGGCACTATGCTCAATCCTTGCTTAACCAATTTATAAGCTTACAGTCCCTACCGGGAGAGGGGGTTTAGCTGTCAAGTTAAACTTAAAAAAAAAGAAAGTATTTTGGAAGACAACTATCTACCATACCATTACAATTTATGGTCAGCTTCTCTTTTAAACATGTTTTATATTATAGTCAACATAACACTGCATGGAGTTAGCTAAAAAGCCAAGTAATAAGATAAATACTAAACAAAACAATGCACCCCTGAAAAAATATGTACATGTATGTGTACACATATACTTATGTGCATAAATAAATCTGGTCTCTAACGGATTTCTAACCACAGAGCCAGTATACCCTGGGAAGGAAAACCCTAACCAATAATTGGCCTAGTCTCGATACTTTCGTTCTTCTCGTCTTTCTTCTGATGTATTTCGTATTTCTCATGATGAAAGTATTACTATTGCGCGATTTAATAATCACTTGCAACTTGTCACTCGTGACTCGTTATAAGCAGATAACGCCTTAGAGAAGAGAACAAACGAATACCGAGACAAACCCCCTCCTACTTGCCTGGACACAGTCGAGAGGGTAAAATCCGATACCATCAGGGTAGAAGATGTACGTCCAATGCCAGCAATGGCCAAGACAGGGAAACTCTTTACAAAAAACTGCATACTAAAACGTCTTGGTTCCGAGGGGAGCCCTCACGTCACGTGTGAGACTCAGGTCCCTTTGGCTTCGACTGCCATTCGAGAGTTTGGTAAGACCCATGCCCTCAGCGAGTGAAAGCCTTGTGGCTGGCAGATAATGATGATGTTGATATATATAATTTGTTTTTACTCTATATATAAACACGTTGCGGTCCGGTGGACTCGAAAAAGCGTCCTCGCGGGCCAACCTAAAAGTACGGGGGACGCGTTTTCGAGTCATTGGCGCTGATGTTTACGGAGTTATTGACGTAACTTAAATGAATCAGGATTTCAATCGATTTAACTGAAGTACTGACCTTTTGCGATTTTTTTTGGAGGGCAAAAAATTCCAAAACGAAGAAGATTTCAGATAAGCACAGGTTAAATTTTTCGGCATTTTCTAAAAATGGGATATACAAATTGTCATCAGGCTGGGAAGAAGTCATAAATAATGATGGAAATTATATTTTTTGTTTTATTCTAAAAACGGACAGAACTTTTCGGTATACCTAATATATACATGTGTATATTAATATTCTCATTGGGCATGCGAGTACGGTCAAAGAGGGTTATTTTTAATTGTTGCGAGTCGAAGATGACAGGGATATGGCCGCGCTGAAAACGACTTAATCATCCCGTGCACTGTGTTGCACGCATTTGACATTTGTATGCCCGACTGAAAATAATAATGGCGGCATGCCTTTTCGCGTACACACAGTTTCGCAACGCAGTGATTCTCAAATATAAAAACAATGTTTAAAATATATGACCTTTGCGCGGAGAGGGTCCCACAGTCGAGAGGTACGATCAGCGCCAATTACGCAAACGCAGAGCCGCGACTCAAAACACTGATACGGGAGAATGTCAAAAATAATCCTCGACGCGGCCACAAAACAAAAATAAATAAACGAGAACTTATTCGCCGGCGACATTAACCCAAATCGCATTCAAATCGGAGCCGTTTATAAACAATAGGAATTTAAAATTTGGCGCGAATTCGGAACAAGACCTCGGGCAATATTGGCAAAACAATGTCACGCGTAATCGTTATTTAATAGCCATTTAAATCCGCGTAATGCGTTTGTAATAGTGTAATAATTCATTTTTGACACGTTTCTCATCATCAATTTAATTTAAATGTCATATATATTAAAATGGTGCACATATATGGAGGGATATAAAGAAACGACTTGTCAGATTATAACGAGTAAAATTTATCCAAAACATTAGGAGTTATTTTAGATTAATTCGTTTCTTCGGGATATATATTTAAATATCTAGAACGATCAACACGATTTAATAGCTTCAGGAAAAAACCAAAAAAAAAAAATACAAAACGAGAGTGCAATTAGGTCAACATTCTAAAGATGAATGAATAATAATAAAAAAAAAGCTCATCATGCTGGCATCGATTATTTGATAATTCAGTTATAGTAGAAGTAATAAAAAGAGATGTGTTGATTGCGTATTTATTTATTTTTATGTCACAGTAAGAATATGTAATAAGACTAGATAAACCAGTAGGTAAACTATATGTTACTTATTTTATAAAACAAATATTGATGAGTTACAAGAAAATAAAATCAATTAATATTTAATTCTTAAGATAAACTTAAAATTTTAAATTTTAGCTAGCTCATGTTAAATGTTTCTCTAGCATTTCAAGTACATATAATGGTTGGATTGAATTAATCTAAAAATAAAAATAGTTATTCATGATAAGCTTCATAATCTCTCGTCGCACGTGTCGATCGTACGTTTCACTCGCACTCGGCACTTCGTACCGGGTGTGAACGCGAAAAAATATCGGGCCCGTGGCAATAGAAGCGAATCTTGTTTTTATTTTTTTTTGCAATTGCAGACAATAAAAGAAAATGATTACTTATAATATTTATTCTTTTGATTTTTTCAGACAAATGCAAAAAGTTTGTGACATGTTAAAAGAGTATTGGAAAATAATCAAAAATTTAGGGTCCCCAAATAGATAAAATGTCTAAGAAGACATTACATTATACCGTAAACCCTCTCATAACCCTCCCAGATATACCGCAGCTATGTTCGACAGTCCCTCCTAGAACTTACATTTTCAAGGTAAATTTACATATTTCCTAAATATGAAATACAATGGCTACTACAAACTGAAAATGGAACAAAGTCATTTAAAATATGCAAATGAAAAAAGTTTTTACGTCAAATACACCCTTTTACAAATCAAACATACCCTTTTACAAATCATATACACCCTTTTGCAAATCAAATTGACCCATTTTCTATTGAAATGTATATTAAAAAGATGAAAATCTGCAAATAGAGGAAACACGTAGATACCGGGTTAGAAATAAAAATTAAATAGAAAATTATTTTTTATTCAGATAATCACGCAAATTAGTTTGTTGTGTTGGTTTATAGCTCGATAAGAAAGAAAGATTGATAATAAAGTTTCGTTTTTTGTTTTAAATGCTAGTAAAATGGCTTTTAAAGCCCTTAATATATCTTCTTTAGTTGGAATTGGATGGATTATTACCTCTTCTTCATCAGATAATTCTTCGTCGGATAAGTATCTTCTATTTTATCTTCTTGTTCCTTAACGATTCCAGCTTTTCGAAAACAATTTTTGATCGTTATTCCTTTAAATTTACCCCATGTCCTAACAGTGCAATGCATTGCATCTAAAATAGATACCTTAACAGTTTTGGGATCTTCTCGTCAATCTAATTTTGATAATAATTTATGTAACAGATTTTTAAGTTAGTAATGTTTAAAAGCCAAGCTTATACCCAAGTCTAATTGAAAAAGGCTAATTATATATTCCTATCTATCTAGAAATAATATCATCTTTCTTAGCTCCCATCAACGCATCTAAGCGTAAAGTCATTTTTTATTTGCATTATATTTTGTCTTTATTGACATAACATTTAAAAACGTCGTGGATTTATTTAAACATGTATAAAAAATGATTAGTATTTTAAATTTTTCAAACGTAGACTACGGGATATAAAAAAACGCAAAGTCGTGAAGTGATTAAATATCATCATTGTTATTATTTTATACATAAACAATTAAGTCACTTCCCCTCATTTCTGAGGATGATCCATTCACGATTCCTCTTATGGAGGACCATGGACATGGTTTTCATAGGAATTTAGAATGCAGCGGTTTTCCGTTGCCTTCTGAACCGCAGTGAATTTTTAAACAGAAGAGGGCTTATAATTTTGACAATTAATTTTATTGTGAAATAAAGGTCGTCATTTTTCACCCCACCCCTCTGTTGACCTGCGTCACTCATCATTCTTCGGAATGGTCACACATCCGAGTACCATTTGCGCTCAGTAGTGGTTAACTTAACAATCATAAATCGATTATAATTACCTTTAAGCTATGACGAGTCATAGCCAGGGTACTAAATATACTATAATAAAAGAGGACTGTAAACATTTAACGCAAATAGCGAGAAAACGTGAAATCCGGGCACATAAAAACGAAGTTTCACTGTAAATTAAAATATTTTTTTAACTCGATTAAACAATTGATGGTTTCCTTTCATATTCCCCATAATTTGCTAGATCGACGGACATTTCCCGAATTCGCACGAACGCCGGGAGATTGCCGGCTGTTAATTTTCGAGATTCCCATGATTTAGGACTAATTCTCGCCCCCTAATGACGCGAGCACGCATTATGCAACGCCCCAGAGGTCAGCCGCGGCCGTATTTCGAGACTTTGGCTAAAAAATCAGATACGTTTCACGACCGACAAATTACGAATAATTGCACGTTAACTATTTACAACAACGTAATTGTGGACGCCTCGCGCCTAGTCCGTGACGCAACGCGGCCTGGACGCGCACGCGATGCGGTCATCTCTCATCGTCCTGTGCGCTTTTTAATAAATCGCTCTTTTATATAAACACACGTGAACAATGTCGAAAGCAGAAACAAACAATGGCGGATTGTGAAACGTTGCCGTTGAAAAATGCGAGTGCTCCATCATCGCATGGACGCGCGATGATGGACGCCGAGGAATGGCGATGGCGCCCCCCCCTTCCCAATTTTTCCGTACAAATTTCAATCGGACACGGCGCTCTTTGGCGCTTAATGATGTCATACGATTGGGAAATACGCTCCGGGTGATGATGGAGAGACGTTAGGTCTCGGGTCGCAATTGTGTAATACTAGTTTTTGCCCAGTTTAATTAGTAAGAATACAAGTAGAATGGATTTATCAAGTGATATTCACAACAACAAAAAACATCGTCTAATGAGATTATTAATTAAAATATTATATTTACATCGTCAAAAGAAGACGTATAACAATCCGTATAAAAATTTGAGATTAATGTGAACTATCCTTCTTCATTGTCATTCAGGGGCGCGCCGTCCATATGGCCGGATTGTGCGGCGCACACAGGCGCCGTAATATTATTATATATTCTACGGAACTATGAGGAGCGAGGCCACTATCCTGGCCAATTCGGTGATGTGTGTGCTATAAAAGAGCTCGTAGCACCCGATCAGACCGTAAATTAATCGTCTAATTATTATTGTTACAATCCGCGCGTTAACAGGGCTCATGGCTGGCGACCTGACCCGTATTTGAAGAGCCTATATAACCCGGAGGACGACCGTCACAGTCCTGGGACGAACGTGTCTCTCCTTGAGATCGCGTAGTACCCTCCAGGCAGCAAAGACCCGCCTCAGGGTTAGAAGGCGGCTACTTATATAATAATAATTATTAATTAATTGCATATGCTAAGAACAGGGGCGCGCCGTTCATATGGGAATATTGTGCGGCGCACACAGGCGCCGGAAGATTTGGTGTGCTGAAAGGTGCCAAGAGCAAAAATTGAAAAATATCAATTATTAATTCAATAAACTTTCTTAAAATCAAAGAAAATTCGATTATCATTTACTGATGTAAAGGGAGGGGGGTATAGGGGCCACAATTAAAGTTCTACGCTGGACACTGTCAGCGTACCACTAGTGTAATTAAGTGTCTAACCATCTTCTTCTTAACCAGTGTCTTGGTTTGTAAGTAACATTTTACACTTCGGCCACAACCAGAATCAGACTAAATCTAGCTGGGAAGAAAGAAGTTATCATGGCTCCATAATATTCGCAACCGGACCGGATTCAGACCCCAAGAATTGTTCCAGCTTGGCAAAAACAGACAAGTATATGGAGAAAACGCAAGGACATGTAGATCGTATACGACTGAAAAACGGACAAGGCATCTGAAAAAGAAACTCACTCTCAGAAAAAATCAAATATCCTGAACCCACTAAAAAAGCGATTGCCTTATAAATTAGCTCATCTTTATTCCAAAACCTTAAAAAAATTAATATGTAAAACATAAATATACGACGGAACCTTAGATGAAAAAATCTAAGGACACTTGAACACATCCTTCCAGATCCATATTTTTCGGTTATCCATGACCTTGACGTAACCTGCACACATCCACTTCACTACATGGAGTTTTCTGCAGATTTATAAATTTCTTACACCGTCTATTGGGTTAATCTCAGGCTCTCTCCATTGCTCGCTGTGTGAAGTGCAATCATTTATCGTCTGAGGAGTGAAGGTCATGGTTTCAAAGCTTTTACTTATCATGGACCTGTCGTTTAAGTCCATATAGAATATCACTTTTAAAGATATTTTTAAAAGAGATATTGCTCGCACAAGATGAATTTATTATTCAATGTTCTCCAAGTTAAAACCCTCTTCTACATTATCCATATTATTCATGGATTTTATTCTAAGGTAACTAGAATTTCTTCTCCTTCTCTCGTGCCTTGTCCATTGGCGACCATGGAGGTTAAATTTGTCTTATTCATTACTGTCCTGAACATGGAGGTGGCATCTACCCCAAATCATTGTTGCATGTTCTTCAGCCAAGATGTTCTTGGTCTTCCGCGTCATCGTCTTCCTCGAATCTTACCCTGAAGAATGAGTTGTAGTATTTTATATGTTTCGGGATGTCCCAAAATAGTGTTACGAGATAAGAAGTTACCTAAAAAATGCGGGTAGTTCATATAAGTTCACTGATTATCATTGGTATTAAAAAGTGTCGAATAAATTCAAACAATTGAAAAATGTCTCACTGATTCATTCAACGCATGCATTGTCGTGCATTAACAAACGACAAGGATGGTCCTTTGAGAGGACGAGCATTCATTTCGCGATTCGCCACGACCATCAAGCGAATCAATGGGGACCCTTTTCGTCGCGGAAAACATTTCGCGGGACAAAGCAAACACGTGTCCGACACGCTCACATTACGAAATCGGACACGCGTCCAAAATACAATGTATGGACAAAAATTAGCAATCAACGCACAAGGTCATAAATAATTAACAGAGGATCTTCGGACGCGAGATCAAAATTATATCGAGACACGCAACCCGAAGAATGAATCATCCGCCGCGACGCAGGGTAAACATACGGTAATGGGACGCAGCCTCAATTAATAATTAAATAAATCTGCAGCGATAGATCGATGATTCACCGTTTCCTCTGCGAGCCGTTCGTGTCGTTGCAAATTATTGATCGTCTGTTAATTGCGTGTTAAACGTCTGCACGCCGGCAGAGACATCTATCTGGGCGGCTGTGAGAAAAATCTGTTGACACCAAAGTACGCGCGGAGGCAGCGACGTTTACCAGTGCACGAGCATGAGTTCTTCATGTCCAGTTTAAAATTGCTGCTCAGATATATGATTATGTGGCGCCAAACATCAACAGCGTGAGAAAGACGTATCCCACTATTATTTTTATTATTATTAACTATAATATGCAGATGCAGACACCCTTGATATTGAACCGGAGGAGTATTCCAATAATCAGGTATCAAGAACGAATTAAAATTATATCATTTTTTTTATATATATATTAAAATAACAGGATATTTATAAAAATCAATAATCCAAATGAAGGTCGATGCAATAATCTCGACAATTTATCGCAGGTTATAGGTTATAAGTTACTATAAGGTCATACCTATATAAACCAATAACTACGTGGCACTAAGCAATACTATTAATTAAATTGACCCATCGAGAATGTAGGTTCATATATACTTACAAGATTTGATAAAAAAATGCGGAACTATACTTATCTTGGCATTAGAAGCCATATTGTATTTTTTAAATAAAATTATTTTTTCTCAAATAACTATTTTTAGTCCGTGGTGGGACATGGCCGAGTGCGCGTGTCATTTACGCGTCATATTGATATGTTAAAAAATCCTCAATATCGACTAAATTACGAAGCATATCATGAATAACTATTTTTATGCTAAGAATAATCGATTTTTAATAATTAGGAATTCATTAATATCTTGACTTGAAATGCTTGGGGTCTCTGAGAGACCCCCTTTGGACGACGCGATTGTTTTCGAGCCTCCGTGATGGACGTGTTTAAAATCTTCGGACGATGTCTTTTAAAGTCCATTTAAATAACTTTTCTTATACTCTGACTTTAGATTGTTTCAGAAATTTGACATTGTCTGGTCACTTCAGACAATGCTATTACAGCTTTTTGTGTTTTGCTTTTGACATCCATTCATTTTGAATAGATTTCCTTGATTTAAAAAGTAGGGAGTCCTATATCTCTTTCTCCACCGAGCTCGAAGAGAGTGTGTCTATCTAAGTTAGTGATTCTTAACCATGTTGGAGGTACTGAACCCCACCAGTTTCATATGGGCGTTCACCGAACCCTTTATATCATACGTCGTATATTTTTTAATAATATCGTACAATAAGTCGGGTGTATTTTGACCTCCGCCCAACCCGGGAGAATGACTCACCGAACCTCTGGGGTTCGATCGAACCCAGGTTAAGAACCACTGATCTAAGTATTGTGCCTCCTCTTCTCATTTTCTTACAGCTCCTTAATGGTTAGCTTCTTCTCTATACCTTTCATATACAGCCAACCCTTCTATAGCGTTCAGATAGGGACCACGCTATAAAAAAAATATATGCATCGATTTACTTGATCATAATTTGTTACACTACAAGTAGAAAAATATTTTCTAACTGTATTGTGATGAATATCCCTGGAACGTTTTCAGACGGTGATTCACCAAAATGCACATTAATAATATATTTACGAAAATTCTAATTTGACCTTGAAAATATTGCGTTTTGAAAAATGAACGCTATATAAGTGAACGCTATAGGAGGGTTGACTGTACACGCGAGTTGTTTTCCATATAAATTTGTTGTCGTTCAAACAGGATGTTTATAAATTTAGTCTCATCTAAAACATATCTAACCCCTGTATATATTTCGATTGTTTTTTTTTTAATACTTGAAATGATTTAATATCATGACTTGAAATGCTCGGGGTCTCTGATAGACCCCCTTCGTACAACTCGGTTGTTTTCTAGCCGCTTTGGGGGATCGATTAACTTGTAACAATGCAAAAATCGGAAAGAATTACGCCTTAACCCTTTCAGTGCGGGGCGCATGACGTACATGCGCATACAAATCGTGTCCAGAGTGCGGCCGCATGTCGTACATGCGCGAGATTCTTTAAAACTTTAACTTGTCGTTACATGTAAACTAGACCGAGTTAAGTGATGGTGTTTGTTTTAAAAATCAGCTAATAAACACAGCTATCAATAAATATACAACATATCACAAGAAATTTATAGGAACCATGTAATATGTAAATATAAACAGTAACGATTCAAATCTCCGCAGTAGTATCCGTGACATAACTCGGCTCAGGGGTTGTCAAGGGTGTTCCACGTACCTTTTGTTCCACATACACGTGTACGGATGTAATGGTATAAGAAAATTGCATTTCGCATTTTTGATTTTGATTCGAATTCCCATTTTTTTCTCACTTAATCTCTGCTTGCTAATTGATATTTTGTTTCGATTTATTATTACGAAAATAAAGCGAATCGAGTTTATTTTTTTAGTTGAGATGGAAGGACATATCCTCATCAACATGTTTGCATAAATCTATTATAGGCAAATGGTCTAATATAGCGGTAAACGGTGAATACAAAGTTACCTCGCCAAAAAATTAATTTGGTCCAAAACGGCGCCGCACTCAGATGCAGAATCGTGTTTAGACCCGCCGCATTGAAAGGGTTAAAGATGAAAAATAAGTTAAACAACGACGATCAATAGCGCCTTAAAATTTATTTTAATAAGAATGCATTTTATTTCGCGTGTAAGCTGATAAGTCTATTGCAGAAGACAAGCTTTCAAGATCATTGCCAACATATCACTCGGCGCTGTCCCAAGGAAGACATCGAGTCTACGACCGCTCTCCAGTTTAGAAATGGTATCATTGCCGAGGTCATGGTCTGAGCGCGTCACATACGCGGTCTGAATACGAAGAGGTCCTCCGGTTCTCGGAACAAGACGGACGCCCATTTTTTTGCGCTCAGAGGTTCCCTTAGTCTTCCTACCATACGGCACATCCGCGGAATACCAATGGTCCGGCGGGCATATCGTTCGTTACACATCACTCCATATTTGGGACAAAGGCCGAGCCAGCGACTCGAGAAAATACGAGCGATCCGATAATCGGAAATGAGATCAGTGCCTGCCAGACGTACGTACGTATGTGCTGCATCTGAATCTAGTAGACTGGACGCGCGGAGATCTAGGAATTTTGATCTATGCATACAGAAATACTTCAACCTTGCGACCGGCCCACGATTCGTATGATCTCCTTGATTCATAATCGATATATGCCATGCTTGAAACAATGACAGATGCTAATCAATCAACGCATTCGTCATCGCAGCCAGTATGACTTATGTGTTCACGGTCGTCTTGTTCATTATTTAAAAATTTTGCCGTAATCCCAGTCACATTTCGTACAATACGTGGAAGTTCACGAGCAACGGTTCACGGCCACCACCAGTACAAGACCCTTCGGTACACCGTCTTGTACGTATGTACGTCATCATCATTTGCACCGAATCTAGTACGTACGAGTGATGAGGATATCCGACACGCAGGCGATTCTTTAAACTTAATGACGGGTATGATATCCATCGGTTTCTTATACAGACGCTCGTTAATACGGCTTCCTTTTCTGTGTGTATCGCGATGATGTCTGCATAAAACAATTGTCGGCATCATCGAGTACCCAATGATTTTCGCCAATAATTGGAATCAAGATCGATCGACGAAACAATCAAGGCCTCGCAGAATTTTGACGGGACAATCCCGAGATAAATCCTTGACCAATTTATCATCAAGAAGCCTTTACCATATAAAGATGTTTGCGTGTGACACGTTAAAAAAAAAGTGTTCAAGATCAGCTCGTATCCCACGCCCATTTTTTTGGAAATGGGAGGATATTACGGACACAGGTTAATTAAAAATGATCACTTTTAATATCAAGATTGATGCCCAGGGTCAAAATAAACAAAAACAACCTTTGATGCTCTAATAAGATAACGTTAATATCAAAAACACAACCGTAGCGCATTGTTCCTAAATTTCATACTTAATTATAACGAAAGAAAACATTTGTGAATCTAGTAATATGTAAGTAGATATTAATATATAAAAGTAGTATTTGGGTTACTACAAGACTTCTCTAGTTAACGTTATTACTAATATATTAAATATAATTCGACATTTAAAAAATAAATGATTTGATTGCGAAGATATAAACCAACTTATCGAAAATGATTTACGAAGATCTTATAAATAAAATCATGTTGGACTTTAAAATCCAAATGATTACCAGTGGCTGACTAAAAAGAGCTAAACAAAAAAAAAAGAATACTAAAATTTAAATAAATGGTAGATCAAGAAAGTATAAGCTGCCGGATTCAGAAAAGTATTGCTTACATCCACGGAATCAACAGGTAAAGAATAACGCAAACGATTCAACTACAAATAAATACATTTTTTGAAAGTCCGCAGCTTATTTATCCCACTACAAATTAATTATAATAAACTTAGATGTTGAGTCTGCGCTACCAGCGTAGTGTATTGGATGGATGCGGGGTGGCAGCGGGGTTGAGAGGAAGGGTACTTGTTGCTAAGAGCCGTGTAATTCTGCGACTCGGAGAAGTCCTCCGCCGTCCATACTTATTTTTTTTTGAAATATACTTATTTTAATTTTTAATCTTTACTCAAGAGCCGCCACCGATTATACATGCAAGAATTGATCTTAATAATACAAGAAATATTAACAAAAATAATATGCTAGTGATGACAAACTTGTCCCGGACCTATCTTGACATTGGTAGCTTTATCGGACTTTGGCAATAGTTGTTGTTTTTTTGAAAACAGGATAAATACGAGTACGAATATATAATACCCGAAACGACAACAAATACATAATGACCACGTTTTGCTAACATGCACTAAACGCTTTGAATATTGGGAAAAAAAATCTAGTTAGAAAACAGGGGAGCGCCGTTCATATGGTTAGATTGTGCGGTGCACACAAGCGCCGGAAAACTATAGGCCCTAGAAGGGGAAAAAATTCAAAATACGAAAACAAACCAGTGTTATAGCTTGTAGGTAAAATGCATATTATTTCGATAATGTAGTTAACCGCGACTAATCTAAGTTAGTAGTCGAATAGGTGTCCAACGAATACTATGAATTAAGGGAAATCCTTATAACACTGACCAGGGGTTAAGTAAGAGGAAAATATCCATTACTTCTGCATGTTAATTAATTTAATGCCATTGTTTCTTCCTTGAATAAATAATATAGATTTCAATCCAAATGAAATAATATTAAAATTAATCAGTGTTATGGTTTGACACTGGAGGAAATATGAGTGTGAGAGACTCATACCCCCTGCATCTTAAAATCTTCATCGAAACTTTATATTGGTAAATGGCACTCTAGAATCGTTCTATTATGCCATCTATTCATCGTGGTCAAATAAATAAACCCCATAAGACCAGACGATTTCGCCTAAAACTTACGCTTGATACTTAAAATCTCAAAAAAAAATATTTTATCTAAAAAATGACGGAAACTCCCGTCCATAAAATGTTCATACTTTGAGATTTTTATTGTTTCATAATCTAAAGTACGCGTAAATAGCAGTAGATAACAGTCGGCTGAGACAGGACGCCAACGTGGCGTCAGCGGATGTTAAAATGTTAATATTAAATATAGTTTTATTTATTATTTTCTTTTTCATATTTTCCTTCATGGGCCAAGTTTCTACGCCTCAAAAGGATTCTTCGATACTCTGGGAATCGCCAGAAGAAACGATAGCCTGGAGAAGCTAGTTGCGCTTGGAAACCTACAAGGATGCAGGGGAAGGGGCAGGGCGCCCAACCGCTGGAGCGATCAAGTGAAGATCGCCACAGGGTCCACCGTAGTAGCTGCGATGCGGGATGCAGAATGCAGAGAATCTTGGAGAAATAAAATCAAGAAGATTCGGAACAAGAATGGTCACGATCCTCAGACATGACTGATTCTCAGCAACAATTACACGTCATACTTCTAATTAGATGTTAGCGTGTAGATGGTATCGAAAGAGTAAACAACAAACATCGAGCAACTGCGGCGTTGAGCCAGTGGCCGTGGTAGAGAGGGTCATCAGCAGATATGATATTGGCGGAGGCAGCGGCCAGCATCGGCCCTTGCGCTGATCGATAAGCCGGTAATGGAAGCCGGTCGCGCCCATTCTTCTCACGGTGACTTTTAATCGCGGTTTAGCGGCCTCCCAGTATTTACTGGGCGCCATTGATGCGCCGACACCGCACTAAATCTGCGCCGGCCAGCGACGCCTCTGCGCCGCGGTCCATTGGCAATGCACGTCGTCAATTCGCCGGACAATCGCCAGCGAGACAAACGCTGCACCACATTATGCGAATCGCGCGGCCAATAAAATGCATTCAGTTATCACGATCGGAAACCGCGGTGGTCGACCTGAAGTTTCCGATCGAACCGACGCCTATTCGAGCAAACGAAATCGTCATTAATATGGTCGGTGTCGCGCCCATATGGCCAGATTGTGCGGCGCACACAGGCGCCGGAGACTGTGCAGAGGATTCGTGTCGATGACGTCAGAGAGGCTTTTCTCGCCATTATCCGGACGACATCGACGCCGGCAGATATCGCACAGGGTTGCCACCGTATCGACGTGTTTATCGGCTACCGGTCAGCGAGTACCGGCGTCCGGTACGAGCAGAAATGCGACTCCGGATTAGTATGCGGCCCGCGGCCGATGCTATCTGCCGTCCATAGACAATGCGAATTTTTCTCATGGCCATTGTGTTGTGCGAGAGAGCGCTGTCGTGATTTTCTATTACAAATATCGCAACACATATTAACAAGGGGCGACGACGATACGGAGGGCCGTGTCGTGTCGCATGTACCCGGCCCACAGATTGGGAGATAGCGATAGCGTAAAAGCTGCGCGCGCGCACACGTCCCGGAGACGTTCGCACACTTTCGCGAGCACATGTCAAATAGATCTCAAATAAAGTCCACGATTAATTCTACAGATTTAATCGATCCATATGTCTTTTTTTAAAAAACTCCCATCCTCAATCAGTCGGTCCTCGACTTTTTTAGGACGATTTTTAAAAAACTTGTAGTTATGAAAATATAGAAAATATAATTCTTCCTCCGAATACAACCTCCATTATTCAACCGATGGATCAAAGCGTAGTAAATACATTTAAAAAGTATTACCTACGAAATACAGTAAACCCCCCTATAACGTACATTCATATAACGTTTGCGGCGGTTTTTTCCTATAACGTCGATCCCCCCTATAACGTATTTTTTTAAAAACGCTTTATTAGAATTTTCATAAAAATATTTTGCACATATCTGTATTTTAAATGCTTTCGCGCATTGACAAAATGTCAGTGGCTCCATGTCGCTTGACATCGACACGCATCCGGCGAAACTAAATACGAATATTTAGTGATTCATCAGCACGAGGCTATCGGTGAACATTCCAGAGATATTTACACGATACAGTAAGAAAATAATTTCTACTTTTATGTCCATGGAACGAATTATAATCAAGTAAATCGATGCTCACTTTTTTTTAAAAACTATTTGATTGTGTAATACACGTGCATATCTCTTAATCTTATTAATAATATGATCTAATTTCACAAAAAATTCTCTACAATAATTATTCCCATAAACAACTTTGATATTTAATTCAATACTTTGTGGTTGGAATAAAGCATATTCCCGAAATAGTTTTTGTTATATTTATTCATCATATGCTAGCGCATTTTATAAAATTAATTAATAAAATGTCACGTTGATGACCCCCTATAACAGGGATGGAGAACCATTTTCCAAAGTCGGTCAAATTTGATTTTTTTTTTATGAAATCTATGTGGCGGGTCACATAGGTTTATTATATAGGCTTACAAGTTTTATTAACTTTAAAATTTACAAGCAAAATTATCGCTATTATAACCCTAATCACATTCTAGCTCTTTAAAGATGTGGCGGCATCTAGTGATATCAGTAGCAGATTAAAAATCATTTTATTTTTTATTAAATGAAGGCTTTTTACATACACGTTATAGGGCCTATAACGTCCCCCCCTATAACGTGGAACCTATCTCGACGTTATAGGAGGGTTTACTGTACATTTAGGCAAGAGTTAGAGCTGTTGATGGATAGAACGGAAAATCGTTAACCCAATTTTGGAAAGAGTACAACATTTATAAAGCTGTTGATGTCTGGAGTGAAGTTACAATATCTATCATGAATAACGCATAGAATATAAGCTCATCCCTCGATTGGTTGAGAAGAGTAGTACACCAAGAGAAGAAGTTGACGTAGTTATTGAAGATCTTGGTGAAATGACCAAAAAAATAAATTTAAATCTAAGAAAGAGGATTTCGATAGTTTGATTGACAGTCATTCAGCGGAAATGAAGAGTCTTCAGAAGAATTAATTGAACAACCCAAGAGTATTTAAATATGATCCAGGATGGATTAGCTGGTCTCGAAACTCAAGTCCCTGATTCTGAACGATCTCCGAAAGCTACAAAAGCAATGAATATTGATATTGCATGCTACACTTTAATTTATGAAGAAAAGAAAAAGCCTAAAAGATGATTAACACCAGACCGATACTTGAAGTAGTCCGTCCAGTTCGTCGATAAATATATTCTTTACTTGACTTACGCGAAAACCTTCGGAACCAATTAATCGCGCAGGTCGAGTACTTACTGTATATCAAAATAATATGACCTATTTAATGCCAAAAAGCTTTCTAATTAATTAATTTCGACCGCTGAGCGTATAATGGATATTTTTTACGTCCAGCTTTTAATTGCCACGGAATTCTTTATAAATCTCAAATATCTAAAATAGCTCGAAGCGTGTTTCAAAACGTGCATAGGTAGAATTATCGATACTATATTCAAATATTAGATCATGTTCAATGGCCCATTGTTTATAAAATTGTTAATAGATAATAAAAAAAAATATACTTAACAGTTTAATTATATGTCGGGCGATTGTGCGTTACAAAACCGAATATTTGAATTATTGCCCGGAACATGATCGACAACACAATCGAATCCAGATAAAATTATAATAAATATATTTATTTTTTTAATACGGAAAGTCGATATAAGGCATTTACGCATAAACACGCACGGTTCAAAGCACTTCTGTATAGTTATTGCAAATGAATTCGCTCGCGGAAATAATTAATAATACATTATCATTAAAAACCAGTCGGGTGCATCTCTGCCTTTTGTGTATACGGGCGTAACGAGCGTTCACCTGATCATATTCTATTTTTTTTTTATATATTCGATACTAGACAAGTTTTCAGAAATGACATCTTATTGTCGTGGCGGAACGGATCCCATGACGGATCCCCGAAAAAAATATATCTCTGATTGAATTACCATTGCGCGCGATCGTTTGACGTGTTCGGGGGATTCGATATGGCGATCGGTCTCCGACCCCAGCCTTGGACGCTGGAGGCGACTCGTCTTCTCAAATGCCGTGCGAAACAGTCCGAGGATGGTGAAAGTGGCGACAGACCGTCTGATGATAGTCTGTATGGTCTCCGAGACGGTATCGGCGAGTTTGACCCTCGGGCTACTTAGCCCATCTCTCCGCCGTGTCTCTCTCGCCTATTCACGATTCTGTACTTAATACATCGAAATTATGGAAACACGGCAAAACGGCGACCGAAATCGATCTTTTGAAACGAAAGCAATATCCTCTCGTATATGAATCCGAATATACAGTTAGTTAGCTGAATAACTCACCTAATATAAATAAAACAATTGCGAAAAAAAAATAAAAACAATATTCGCTGCGCGATATTTTTTCTCACTCGCATCCAGTACGATGCGCCAAGTGCGAGTGAAACGTACAAGTGACGCGTGCTGCGTCTGCAGTTATTTACGCGTCATATTGATTAATTAAACAACCCAAAATATCTACCAAATTAAGAAGCATATCATGAATAACTGTTTTTATTCTTAGAATTATCTGTAACGTCGGAGAAAAGCTGGAAAAACGATTTTCTTAGTCTAATTAGTTGGTGAACTAATTCACTTTTATGGAAACTTTGACCCGAATATGATTCTAGAACAGTGGTTCTTAACCTTTTGAGTGAGCCGCACCCCTCTGAATCTGAAAATGGGTCTCCTGCACCCCCATTGAAAAATGCCTTTTGATTTTTTAATTTAAAAAATACATTTTTGTGCGTTTATGTACATTTCATGTATTTCAACAAAGAAACAATTAGTCGAAGCCATTAAAAAGTAGTTTTCAAATAGCATAAAAAAAATTATATTGTTAGAACTGTCCCGCACCCCCGGTTAAGAACCACTGTTCTAGAAAGATCCAGCCTTTCAAAGGATTTGCTATACTACGCATATAGAGTGACATAATCGACATATGTCATGGCCATTCCTGCCACCAGAGTTTATGTATAGATGCCCCAGAGTTTTAGAGTTAGTTTAACCTAGACGTGCCGATGGGGTTTATTTGGGACCCTACGTTTTAGATTTTTCTCAAATAACTCTTTCAATATTAATCCTACAGAATAATCCACTATTTTTTAAAAAGTCAAGAAAGAATTCATCAATATTTTGATATTTTCAAAAATAAATTTCATAGTAAATATACCCCATCGGGCGACGCCGTTGGTTTCGGATGGTAACGGGCTTAACTCATCGTTTACCTGCAATCCTCGGGTCGGTTAGGCCGATTCGTCCGCTGTATTGGTCGTCAATAAAGATGCTAAAGATCCATATCGAATCCCGAGAAAGTCCCACTTTCAAATAAATTTTTAAAAAATCATTGAAGATGAATTTATCAATATCTTGGCTTGAAATGCTTGGGGTCTCTGAGAGACCCCCTTCGGACGACGCTGCAATGTAACGTCGATTTTATTTGATTAAATTTAAATTATATAGAGAATACTAATAGTCCATCAATGTACAATAGCGCAAAGATCTACCGATCCAGCTATGGATCGTGGAACAAACGACAGACCGCCAAAAGTTAATAGCGGCCCGCCGAGTTATGATTGGTCCGAATTTATTGGCCACAGCGAGACTATTACGCGGGCATACACAATTCGGCCGTCTAATTCTTCGTTCAAATTATAGTGGTCCGCGAGATGAAACGAAAGTTTTCCCGGGCAAAATTACCGGGGCGGCGAAAACGCCGCGATAATAATAAATAACAATAATGGAAAGGAACAACAAAAAAAATATATAATCATATAAACGCGTCCATTATTATTTACAGATTAGAAAACGATGAATTGTCGTAAGTCGGCAATTGAATGGTTTGCGCCGTGCGATGGACACAGCTGCGATAAATGAAACAGACCCAGTGTCCGAGCAAACCCTAATATTGCAATGAGCACCCTTGACAGAATTCGTGACCGGATACAAGTTCGAGCACATGTAAATTAGTCAACGGCTCTTGCAGGAATCACGACTACGCACGACTGACATATCGACCACACCCCCCTCGCCGCGCCAAATGTCACAATATTTTTCTATTGTATCGACAGTTCGTTTCAAAACATCCATCGCCTATCGTCACATCGGAGGTCGCATTTTCACTATGCGACCTTTCCCGTGTCCCCGTTCTACCGCCGTCGGTGTGGACGATGGTTCCCATCGATCGATACGTCGCCGATCCAGATTGATGCGCGAAGGGAAATCGTAACCGTTATAGAAACGTTAGGAAAGTGAAAAAAGAAAGTGACAGTGGGCATACCCCCCCGCTACACATACATAAAAGTCAATAAATCCGTAACGAGACGGGTTATGGTAACAAGTCTCGTAAAAGAGCGTCCGGCAAAAAGCCGACCGGACGCCCATTAAAAAGTCGATAATCAATCCTAAATGCGCGTGATCCGACGCCGGAAGTGGAATGACGAGATCGACGGGGCGGAAAATCAGGAAAAACTTAACGGGGTAGACTCATTATTAGGTGGCAATTATTTACTAATAATATTTTATTATTTTACACGTTAAATCAAAGGAAAAGGACCTAAGTACCAATTTTGATAGCGAAGACATGTAACCTGCGTGACCTTAGAGGGTAAACATCTTTAGAGTTATGAATGTCCAAAAGCAACAATGAGATGCTCAGACAGATGACCGTTTTCACTTTGAGTGACATGATCCAAAATAAACACATAAACAAGATAAGACCCGTGAGAGTAGTTCTCGCTGTTGTTAGTATAACGACGCTGTAAGAGGAGTCAAAAAACTATTTAAAATGTTAATAATTCTTTAGCTATAAGAAGTAGAACATTAGTTAACCCTTTCAGTGCGGGGGTGCATGACGTACGTGCGCATACAAATCGTGTCCAGGGTGCGGCCGCATGTCGTACATGCGCGAGATTCTTTAAAACTTTAACTTGTCGTTACATGTAAACTAGACACAGTTAAGTGATGGTGTTTGTTTTAAAAATCAGTTAATAAACACAGCTATCAACAAATATACAACATATCACAAGAAATTTATAGGAACCATGTAATATGTAAATATGAATAGTAACGATTCAAACCGCGCGTGGTGTCTCATTTAAATCTCTCTTTGGTCCAAAACGACGCCGCACTCAGATGCAAAATAGTGTTTAGACCCTCCGCATTGAAAGGGTTAAGATCTTTTTACACAATTTAACGTACATTTAGTAGAAAAAATATGGTATCCTATTGACCGTATCATTGTTTTTCAGCGGCAATATATACAGTGAAAGCCATTTTTACCCGGGGTATCAGATTCACAGGATTCCCGGAGGACACTACGCGATTCCGGATTACCCGGAGGACACAACGCGATCTCCAGCAGAGATACATCTCAATCCTGATGTCAGAACTGTAAAGGTCGTCCTCCAGGTTATCTTGGCTCTTCGAATACGAGTCAGGTCGTCAGCCATAAGTCGAGCGGATTGAAACAATAATAGTGGAGCGAGTTTAGAGCCACTTCGTATTTAATTCACGGTTTGATCGGGTGCTACTGTACCACACGGCACCCCGACTTTAGCGCGCGAGATTTTAGCGCGCCGACGTTAGCGCGCCGACGTTAGCGCGCAGACATTAGCGCGAAGTACAACGCCGACTTTCGCGCGTGGGACCTTAGCGCGCCGACGTTAGCGCGCAAAATAATATTTTTTTGTATTGTTGAGGGCTGATTTAAAAAAAAATAACCTACCTAAGATAACTTTTGATCCAAAATTACATCTTATATAACCCTTTGACAGTTTAATAAAAATAATGGCCCCTTATACCTAAAAAATGTTGTTTTTTTACTTCAATAATTTTGTTTTAATGTTATTATGTTTAAATAAAATTTTAAAAAAATGATGTATTTTTTAACATTTTATTCAAAAATTGAGTTGAGTATGGTAAATTTCGAAGCATGGTATGTAAAGCCCAACATCGCATTAATACCTCGTTTCTTTTCTTATTCTTTTACCGTTTATTTTTCGATTGCAACAAATCATGCATTGTCTGCATAGATTTGGATTTTTTTCTGATGCAGGAATTAAGATAAATCGATAAGATCCAGGCGAAATTGTAAATGGGTTTTTTTGTATCCTTTCTTTACAATGCATTATGAATGCATTTCAAATAATTTTATCCAAAATATGGAAAAATATCTATATACAATATTTTATAATTTATTTTTTTATAGCACTTTTAATTCCAACTTATATAACTGTTTTTTTGTATATAAGAAAATATAACACATTTCACGAATATAATAAATTAATATATATTTATATAAAAATAATAATTTGCGCGCTAACGTCGGCGCGCTAAAGTCGGCGCGCTAATGTCGGCGCGCTAAAGTCCCGCGCGCTAACGTCGGGTCAGCGTACCACACACGTCACCGAATTAGCCGGATAGCGGCCTGGCTCCTCATAGCTCAGTAGAATCTACGAAACCATGATTGTGCTCAGCCACCATCGCCGCCATGTCCAATACCGACACGCGACAACATCGTCTCATAATTAATATAATATGATAAAACAGAATATAACTAAGTAATCGATAGAAGCCTCAGAGAGAGAACCCTCTCGGAGAGTTGTACAAGGTTACTCTCCATTTCCCTTTTCCATTTTCTTAAGACATTTTAGTTTATTTTAAGATGTTGACAAACCTTTGCTCTAGTCGATGAGAAAATGCAGACGCAGCAATTCTGTCGTAATGATGAGTAGAGTAGCCTCTTACGGCTTAGAATATAATGAGAATTTCCTTGAGCCTTGATATACCTCCCGACACTGAATGTTAGGATTATGGGCGAAAGAACGTATTCGTAAGAATATTATTTTATTTTGTTGACATTGTTGAAATTAGGCTATTTTCTTATGAAAATCAACTGCGCAGCGAGTAATGTTCGAAATATTTTTAGAGCCTTTTTTCATCAAATAAATCTTTTCATATCTAATCTTTCATTCATGCAAGCATTGTTTTGCATTGCTATATATTAATATAAGATACATAGCAATATATCAACGATAAATATAAAAAAAAATTATCACAGATTAAACTGAGCTTTAGCCAAGAAAAGTAGCCGCGCAGTGAGAAAATCTTATGCTTAACCCAAATCCTGTAAATATATATTCGATCAAAGTGAAAACATCGATTGAGAAAATGAACTGCGCAACTAAGAAAATTAGACTATCGATCAAGGGTTGACAATCTTGTCTGAGAAAAGAAGCCGCGCAGTAAAATAGTTAGTTAGTTAACAAAACAACGGCTCGTAGTCCGCATCACTGATTTAAATGCATCGTTTACCTGAAACAAAGAAAAATAAACATTAATATAATTCGGTATAACAATCATGTATGTACATCATGATAAGATTTTGACATAGATTAAAAATAGACATAAAACAATGAAATAACATTTACAGTAGCGAAAAATTGTAACGCCGAATACAATATATATATATTTTTCAGATCGTTAAAAAAATAATTCGCTCAGATAAGAGCGTCTAGGACAGGGGTTAGCAACCTTTTTTTCCAGCTACAAAAATTTAAAAATGTCATTCGGGCCGCATGTAAGAAACTTATGATAATTAATACAAACGCTGAATAATAATTAATAGAAATACTTTTAAAAAAATGGCAAAAGATATATAGTGAAACCCCGTTTTTACGTGCCCGTATTTCACATTTTCCCGCTATTTGCGTATAATTTTTACAGTTACGTTTTATTTAAGTACATTTAGTACCCGCATTTACGTTTTTCATTTCCAGAAATTTACGTTTGAAATATTTAAAATTAGAATAAATTTTTAAACGTATTTAAATAAATGCGTAAATGCCTTGAAGTGTTGATTTGGACATTGCTGAAGATTGGAAGCAGACGGACGTTTCTACTGTAATTGCAGACTATGTTCCAAGAGATATTTTGAACACTGATGAAACAGGACTGTTCTTCAGTGTTCTTATCTTGAAGACTTTAAGGGTAAAACTTCTCATGGAGGTAAATAAATAAAACCAAGCCAACTGTTCTTTTGATTACAAAATCAGATGGCAGTGAGAAGTTTTTCCCGTTGGTAATTGGAAAAGCACAAAAACCTCGTTGCTTCAAAAATGTCAATGAGGTAAGCTATGAAGCTTATTGAGGGCCTTTAAAACTATTTTACAGAAAACATCATTTTTTCATTGAAAATGTACAAGACGAATTATAAGATCGAAAGAGCTGTAAAAAGCACAAAAATATGTACTAAACTAGTTTGCGTGATTATTCAAATAAAAATTAATTTCAATTTTTTTTTTAGCGTTTTTTTTTAATTTTAATAATTACGTTTTTTTTAACGGTCTCTTCAATAACGTAAAAACATGGTTTCACTGTATGTGGAAAAAGATTATGATTATATCTAGTGTATAATGAGGCTGCGAGACACTAGCGATTCAAAATGAAAATCAATTGCGGAAAAAAATAAACAGAACAGTATTTGCCGATGTTATTTTTCGGGCCGTACCGGATGCGAGCGAGAAAAAACATCGCAAGTGCGAGTGATACCAGGTGCGACCTGACGGGAACGTGCCTTAGTGGCAGCGGGACATTGCCGAGTTCGCGCGTCACTTACGCGTAACAATGATTACTAAAAAAATCTATCAAGATATGAATCAAGAATAACTATTTTCATTCTTACATATACGAATGCCAGGGTATTGTCGAAGAATTCATCAATATCTTGACTTGAAATGTTTGGGGTCTTTTTTCATACATTCATTTTATATTAAATAGACCCCATCGGCTGACATCGTTCATTTCGAGCCGCTGTGACGGATCGGTTAAAAAAACGGCGAAAAATGTGTAAAAAGATTATAATTACTGTACAATGAGACTAGGAATTTTTAAAGGGCCGCACGTGAAAGTATGGCGGCCGGTATGCGGCCCGCGGACCGCGGATTGCTCATCCCTGGTCCAGGAAATCGATACGCGATGAAAAAAATACGTTAGGTATCATTTTTTTTTTAATCAAGTGTCGACGGTACAGATCGCTTTCTACATCCATCGAATCCTCTATGACAAACTGGTATTTTTTGCGCGGGGTTTCTAAAAGAGATCGCGAAATGTCAGCGATTTCTTCAACACCAATCAATACCGAATGATTATATAGCCGATCGCAATCGAGATAATGCCGGCAATAACGCGATCAACAAAACTTATCGTGCCATTCGTCCTCGGTTGTTTCCGGTTATTAAAATAGTGATACACACGATCAACGCGACACTTGAGCACACAGAAACATCTGTATTTGCCGTGGTGATTAACGGCCTTCTTTATTGCCACACGACCGATTCGATGTTTGGACATAATGCGGAATTCATCTTGATTCAATGAAACGAAAAAATGAACACACAGCACGAAAACTAATGAATCATTAATTAGTGTTTTACAAAATATGCTTAATTAATTTAATTAAAACGCGGAGAAATAGGCATCGCCGGTTTTTCTCACGGATCTCCTCTCTCTCGATACTGTGCACATACATATGTATGCTGGAGCGTTTACCTAATCAAAACACTACACGCACTTACATACAGAATTACATCACAATCCCAATCAATTCCAAATCAGTAGACATCATTCTAATTCATCGGATATCTGTCTCCGCCTGATCCTGATGACCACGTTCTCACGCACACACAAATTATTTACATCACGATCAACAGATGGCTCTCGCACTTCTTCTCCACCGAATCCATTAAGTGATTGATGCCCGATTCGAAAACGAAACTTCAATGCGTTATCTCGGATTATGATTCTATCAGAATTCCATCACACGGCCACACCTCTTCATCGTAATAAACATACAAATTTGCTCTGAATGTTGTTTTTTTAACTAATATTATTTTTTCGAGCGTCGCGGCGGCCGCATTAAGGCCACCTTCGACATCTTCATCATCATCTCAATTCGTCTTGGACGAAACGCCCACGCGTCAATCAAGTACCGTCCTCTTGCAAATTCACACAGTTTCCCAATTCAAGTTTACAACGTGAAATAGTTTGAGGGGCTCCGGAGCACAACCTCGGCTAACATTGTACGAAAAATACCGAGGCGTGCTCGTGTATATTGGCCCCTGTCGTAAAATTAGAAATCTTCAGGTCCGATGAACTTTATACGTCATGTCGATGTTTTTATTCGACGTTTTAATGTGGCAACCGGAGGGCCTGAGATGTTGCTGTCTAATAAATTCAATTAATTTATGGCGACGGCCGAAAACTCATGCCGAAACTACGGGGGTTTCGTTTGCGCAGTAAATATTTTAATGTGAGACGTGTCATCGACATTGACGAAACGTTTGTACTCGATACGTTTCGATACATTGAACTTGAAACAATGTATTCAATTGTTAACCCTTTGACGGCGGGGCGTCGATTTTTCGACGCTCGTGTTATATGCGAAAAAGCGGGGGCGTTGAATTTTCGACGCTCAAGATATGAGTCATTGTTATTAAGGATATCGCCCCACCTGATTACGTACCACAGCTTTTTTTAGATAAGTCAGTATAGAACAATGTTAAAATTGAAAATTTGACGTCGAAAAATCGACGCAGTCAAAGGATTAAGCGTCATCTAAATCGGGACCTCTTAGCCATTGTTTGACCTAAACACCCTTGGCTATTCTTCTCAGGGTTCCCTATTTTCAGAATTGCACGCCTCAACTACAACAGCGATACCCGTCACGATCATGCGTCCTTCTATTTTGCACAGTACGATAAGCTTTTTCAGACTCGTCATATCCTATTTTTATTATTTTTTTTAAACACTCCACGAAATTCGCAATACGTGTCGTAGTTATTATGGCCCTTTAAACTTGAACATTAAATAATTCGTTAGTTTCAGCCTAATCCTGGAAGCTCTTATTAGCGTTTTTTCGCTGTTTTCCATTCTAACCGAAACCTCTTTACCGTGCTTTTTACAAGCCTAACTTTGATTTATCATATATTCAATCTAATGCGTATTCGAATACGGAAAATTTTCTATTCAAAGGTATCAATTTTCCTCTTTGAGTTCAGACAAAAAAAATAAATATCTGAGATACAACTTTAACGACAAGCGGATAAAAGTATCTTGAACAAAATGGCGCCATGTAAGTTACGTTGTGAGACCAAAATTAAAAAAAAAAAAAATTATGATAAAACTGCCATACGTCTAGCAGTTTAAAGCTAACAAATGAGCATTAACCTTTTGCACTCAAAGCTTTTTGAAGTCCTCAATACCTCAACACGTGTTATTAGATAAATTATTAGTTTGGATTTGTGCAGAATTATCATTGTTTACAAATATAGTGAATAATATAAACCTAAAATAATAATCTTATAAATAATACGTAATTGATTTGTTGCATTCCCGTCAAAGCGGCAGCATTCGAATAATACCGAAAACTTCGATGCCGCTTCTCAGGCGGCATTCGAGTACAAAGGGTTAATAGGCACTAGAAAAATGCGACTTTTAGTAAGTAAGCTGAGGATTATATCAGAGAGGAGGATTCAGATTTGCACAGTGAAGGATCGACTGGCAGAGAGAACTAGATACCTGCTGGATAGCAAAAGGGGAAAGAAGTCCTTTTATTTTATGAGGCTCACAGAGACGAACGTGCCTCTGCTTGGGTGGTAGATAGAAGAAGCCCAGAACCGGCGAAGATCGCGTAGTGTTCTCAAGATGGCAAAGACCCGCCTTGGATTAGAAGCACATTAAAATAATAATAACAATTATAAAATATGAATAGAATTAATTTGTTTACTAGAAAAATACTCTAATGTAGAGTTCTGACCTCATTTAGCACGACCCTCCATTATCCTATATTCCTAGTATTATCCCTCCATTTTCGTTTGATTTTATTATCCTTCGTAGAAGGATAATCCTCTATCTTTCATGAACGTAGAGGATTATCGGCTAATTGTTCAGCATCCTTAAGGTATGACCAGCCCACTGTAACCGATATGTATATTTAGAACTGGTATACAAAGGTATTTTTCTTGTATTTCTGGTATTTCTCTTCTAGATGTCCATTTGTCGTTCAAAAGCCCAAAATTTAGACCAGTACGTCGAGACAGGCCTGATTGAATGTTGTCTTCCTTGAGAGAAGTCTTAACCGCCAGTGCGGTTTTAAGACTGAAGTAGCAACGCCTGTTTTGCAGCATAGTGTTACTTCGGCCTTCTAAGCTAGTGAATCCTAGCCGTTCTCCAAACAGTACTAAATTGTCTTTTCATATGGACATAGATTTTTTTCTACATTCATTGATCTTAAGGCCCATGTTTCTTGCAATTTGTCTGCAATTGTCTGCAATAGTACTCGTCATCAGATAATTACACGACTCTGATCGGCGACGTCTGCACAAGGCGTGCATATACACTAGTAGCTCCAGGTGACAGTCCGAATATGGACAAAACATAGAAAGAAACGCGATACAACACGGACGATTTTCCTACGGACTGGTTATTGTCTTAAATGTGAAACTTGCAACGGAAAAAAGTGGGTGATTAGAAATCGACATGGACGAACGTGTGCAACAGATTACAATGGAAACAAGCTTTCATACAACGCCCGCACGTGACTGTGTACACAACGATATGAAAGGTGGTACCTTGCGTCGCGCACCGGGCACGCCAAACGCTTTTCTTTATTGGCGAAAATGGGTCGAAAACTGGTCGTGTCTAAGACCATAAATTTTGGCGTGCCCCACATCGATTGTGCGGCTAATGTATGCGGAGAGATATGCGCGGCTGGCGCTAATTCGGAGCAGGACCACCTATGGACGAGGTCAGCGTTTGTCCAAAGCGTGACCCGTGACCCGGCCAAAC
The DNA here is from genome assembly GCA_022495035.1 of Philopotamus ludificatus. Lineage (NCBI taxonomy): Eukaryota > Metazoa > Arthropoda > Insecta > Trichoptera > Philopotamidae > Philopotamus > Philopotamus ludificatus. Next base: position 9,261 of record JAGXCT010035531.1, on the reverse strand, counting down.
TGGAATGCGACTCTGCACCACATAGTCACGCTGGGGAGTAACGGATCGACGGTACGCGTCAATCCTTGTGACGGATGCAACTGTTGACGTAAAAAAACAACGAGAATTTCGGCCGCAAACGCATGAGGTAATCTCGCGGAGGCATAACACCGCGATCAACGATCTGCGGATGCAGCGGATGGCAGAAATGCCAATTTTTTTGCTGGCGCCATTAAGTTGGCATGCATTTTTTGGCAGTTGGCTCGTCGGACAGGTGCAAACTTGGCCGGATGGCGACGATTTCTGAATTTTTCATTGTCACATTTCTTCTCGACTTCTTTCACCAATGAAGAAATAGGATTTTGAAGCATTCAATTAATTACAAAAAATTATATTATTACTAATTTTATATATTAATATTAAATTGAATTGTAAGATGCGCTACTCTTAACCATTAGAGTGCTGAGGAGCGCGATGGCGCCTTACATATGAAATGAAAACATTGGAGACCAGTAAATCTCATTGAAATGAAAGCTTTCGTAGCTGTACTGTTGGAAATGGGTATAACCCGAAGACCGAATATAGTTAGTTATTGGGGAAAAAATTCAAGAAACATTCCATGGTTTAGTAAGATGTTTACTAGAGGTCGTTTCCAACTAACTCTCATTTTTTTTCACATCAAAATAAAATTGAAATTATAAAGCTGAAATTTTATTGAATAAAAAATTTACCTCTTACGCAAGTTTTTTTTCTTTTCTTTGTATGATAAGTAAATAGATGACAATTTTTTTTTAATTGAAACAATTGTAAAATCTCCATAAAAAGTTAATTTTTACTTGTAAGAAAAATGTATGATTAGTTCCAAAGTTGTTTATGCTTTTATTTGCAAAAATATCTTATAAATGTTGGTTTTAAATAATACATTAAAAATGTATTTGTGTGTGCAACTTTTATTAAAATATGTTAAAAATTATGAAAGATATTAACAATTTAAAAAACCACCTCTTTCTGTGGTTTTTTCTTCAGCAAATTTAAATAGCATATAGAAAAAACGGCCAGCACTCAAATGGTTAAAACAACATTTAATTATTAAATAACTTAAAATAAGATGGCAGCATTGCACTAAAGGTCACTTACACTAAATAAGTTGTAAATGTAATTTTATTTTTACATTATTTATGTAAAATATGGCCTAGAAGAGCAAATAGCAATGTATTGCAGAATTCTCAGCTAACGAAACTTCTTAATCCATATGTCACTGCGGCTCAAAAACAACCGCGTCGTCCGAAGGGGGTCTCTCAGGGACCCCGAGCATTTCAAGTCAAAATAAATATCAATATCTTGACATTTTTTTTAAATATTTTTTTAATATTCGTTATATTGGATTTTAACTAATCAATATGACGCGTACATGACAACGCTCTCGGCGATATCTTGCCGCAGACTGAGCTCTTGCAGCACGTGTCACTCGTACGTTTCACGCGCACTCAGCACATCGTACCAGCAACTGCGAATATTTTATATTCAAATTGCAAATAATAAAGAACAATGATTATTTATAATAATAATTCTTTAGACTTTTTCAGACAAATATAAAAAGTTTGCGAAGTGTAGGATTTCGATCAAAATAATTATTCCTCTCTGTCTTCGGTATTTTCCTTTTACCTCTTTTTGTAGCGCTGTGCTACTCATTTTTATATGCGATAAAGCAATTCATTGAATTAACATAAGGGCATTGTGTTTATTTAACACAAAATAATTGTAAATCAAATACCGTATAAAAAAAGAGTTTGTATATAAATAAAATATATTGGGGTACTAGATATAAAACAATTATTTTATACAAAGATGTTGAAACCTAATTAGTGCCAGTATGTCATAGGTTTATTATTTGACTTTAATTTTTGTGCAATAAATTTTGTTTTATGGTTAAGGATAAATTAAAATTGAATGCTGCTCTTTTACGATCGGGGTTTCAATACCATCAAGGATACTAAAAGCATTAATGAGATTAAGGTACTCGGATGTCAATTTTGGTATCAAAAACTTAAATCAGGATTTACAACCGTTAAATTTCGATGATAATATCCCAGATTATCTATCGAAAAATTTTCGTATATAAAATGCTATCGTGACTACCATTGAATATAATTGCAGCTGAAACTGCGATAATATAAATGATTGTTGACTTCAAAGAAACGTATTGAAAAAGAGATCGTGCATCAGTTGCCAGACTGGTTCTAGAAAGAATACTGTTTTGATTCATAGGTTCTCGATTCGCGAAAAGCGAAAGCAATCTAATTGGCATGTGAGGCGCTAATCGGAAACCATCCATCAATCGTCCCTCGCCAATAGAAACTCTCGTCTACTGTCAATTTTGCGTCAACTGACACCGCCCATGCGCCGGCCGACTCCATTATTCATGGGCGCCCCGGTCCGCGTGCCGAAGGTTCGGAACAGCTTTCACCGAGGCGTCCTAATGCGGACATATTGTGCCTGATGCATTATTTATGCGCGCTGTTTTTTTTTTATTTTTAGTTTTTGAAATCAAAAAGGTAGGCGGGCCCTTTGACACGGGCACTTAGCGATAGAAAGTGCGACAAACGCGACAACGATCGCAGACAATGGATGGTAGATAGCGAGAGATGCGGCAAATAAAAAGAAGCGTATGCCAGAAGACCGAAATGGTCAACATGTGGCTTCGAATTAATTAGATTTGTAATATTATTTTTAATAAAACATTTTTTAATTTAAATGTTAACCCTTTCAAACCCTATAGATCAAAGATGAGCAACCCTTTTTTACAATGGACCATCTCCAAGTTTGTTACAATGTTGTGCGGGCCGCTTGTAAGAAACTTATGATAATGCAAACACTCAGTGGCACATCGATAGTGTCCCGCACCTGTGTGCGCCGCACAATTTGGCCGGCGCGCCACTTCGGCGCGTTTCCTTTTCCACTCTGTCCACTTTTATTCGAATCCATGAGTTACTCTTATTATATTATTTTTTACAAATTTATTAAAAGAGATATCCATTGGGAAAATGAATAAATAAGAAGCATCTATAGCAGGGATGAGCAACCCGGCCAAGTGCGGCACGCTACACTTACTCGTGCATCCCTTCAAAAATTTTACATTTTAACTGAAAGCGATCACCGATCGAGATTAAATGATCTACGGTTGTGTAGTCGTTTCGTACACGTTACTGTCTCGTCTATATCTGCAAATATAGACCAATTGATGGCAAAGAAGCAATGCCAAATTTCTCATTAAATAATCTTTTCCCATATATATCTTTCGCCGTTCTTTTAATAGTATTTCGACATTTTTTAACAAAAAAATTAAACCATTTTTTTATATTTATTTACAAAAAATTAACGTAGAACGTAGATTTGACCAAAAATATCCATATTCGAAAGGGTTAGTAAAGAGATAATCATTCAGTGTTTGCAGTGCCGTCCATATGGCCAAACTGTGTGGCGCACACAGGCGCCGGACACTATCTGTGCGCCACTGAGTGTGAGCATTATTATAAGTTTCCTACATGCGGTCCAACATTTTCAAATTTGTAGCTGGTCTGTTGTAAAAAATGTTGCTCATCCTCTATTTATGCGGTTTGATCTGATATCTGATTAAAAATATACTTTTTTTAATTAAATAAAAAAAATGGTTCAAGTAGTTGGTGGCTAAAAAATCTTTTGAGCCAATACGTCTGGCCTATGGAGTGGAAATGTTTAAGGTTCAACCTCAACTATAAATAAGGATCCAATTTGCTGAATAAAACTATTTTCGTGCGCCCGCTACATGCTAATAGACTTAGGAAAATAGGAAAAATAAAGATATAGCAGAAATTATTCGTTCTTAAAAGCCTTCAAAGTTCTCTTGCAAATTTTCCAAGCATTTTGCGGACTGAATAAATATATATTTAGAATCAAGCCGATCATAAACAGTAGCCTCTTTTGAAAAGAAGAGCTTACAAAATAAATCCTGTTTTGGTTCCGCATATTAGTCCGAATCTTCACTTAGACTCACCAATAGCAGCTTTGATGATTGTTTACGATTGGGATTATCATCTTACACTCCTAACTTTGAAAAGTTAGTAAGTAAAATGCAATGTCAAAGATAGCACTTAATGTGCTTTGATATTTTGAATATATTTTATTTTATACCATTTTTTCTTGGACATTTTTTTGTAACTGTATTTTTTATGATTCTTTTGTAAATATAAATAAATGCATAATCTATTCCCTTAAATCTCAAATGCGTCTGGATCCGCAATAAGGTTAAGAACCCCTGTTGTAGAAGACCCACTCATGAATCACGCCTTACGATATGATGCGCAGAAGAAGTGCATCACAAACTTCATAACGGCGAATTTTTGGTTATAGCAAAATTCGTGTACCAAGCATTAGATGTTGTTTTTTTTTTATTATTTTCCTAGCTGTTTTGAGCGCTTTAGAGCTGCTGAATGAATGACTAACTTTTGTGCCAGCTCTTATGCAATTGTGTGCGATTCTAATTCAACTAACGCTTTTAGTTGGTCATTATCAACTGACGAAGGACACTAGCAACTAGAGTTAATTATATACATATTTCGAAAAAAATATAAACGTTAATTTTCAATCAGCGCTACGGTAAAAGGGCGAGTGTGTGAATTAGCATAGGCAGCGTCGGCTGGTTGGTTGGCCGGTGCGCATGCGCATGCGCGCGTGATCAATCTGTCGGATGTGGGTCAGCCGAGTCGTGCGCGCGCGCAGCTTCTGCCGACACATTCAGCAGGTGCATTCTATTGAAATGAAAGGATGATTGCGCTTTTAAATGCACTCGGCCGGATTACCAAACGACGCTGCCAACAATGCGGTGAAAGTGAATCACATTACTTAATAATAACTCAATGAACTTCAGCGAGTAGACACGTGCCCGGGGTAGGTGGCTGCAATTTCGGAATTGTTTCTGAGACATGACTCTGCGCAAAAGACGCAACAACGAGATGGGCCGTCGATCTCCGGATATCGTATACGAAAAACAACATTCGTATTCGTATAGCTATCGCCAAAGTGGTGGTCCGCGGAGAAATGTTGACATTAAAATTTTTAGAGCTGAGAGTCTCCTTCTGGCCGAAATAATCAGCTTTGTATCTAGGATTACAATTTATTGCTGTGTGGACAGTTTTCATAAATTAAATTATCATTCATTTGATCAGGGATTGGCAACCTTTTTTTGCAACAGGCCAACTACAAATTTAAAAATGTTGTGCGGGCTGCATGTAAGAAACTCAGGGGTTGCTCTTGACTTTAAAAACAGGTGGGGCATGATGAGGTCAAAGTGGCCCCCTAGCTTTTTTTCTGTATATATTTTTAGTACAGTGAGGTCGAACTAAGAAAATAATAAGAAATAGCATTTTTATTTATTGCGAACGGATATGGAGACTTTAAAAGATGATTATCAATCAGTTGATAATGATATCCGAATTCCAGAAATGAGGAATGCAAAATATAGTCGATAAACGTTTATTTTTCGAATCGGGTATAAAAATATAGAACAGCGGGGCACATACGGGCCTGCCCTAAAGAGAGCTTTATGCTGCAAAGGAAAAGCGACTTTTTGTATACGGCAATACGAAACTTTCTCTATCTCCATCTCCACTAACCGATTCTTCATTTCGTGACGTGAAACCGAAGCTCACTGCAAGTGTATATGCGAATCGGGTGTGGAGTCGCTCCCAATCTTGCGGAGTCCTCTTTTCCCCTGGCTCATCACCAAGTCGACCCCCGTATGGGGTGAGTTTGGCGTGGTTGAGGATAACATATTTACTATCTCCATCTCCACTGACAAAGATCAACACTCGTTTGTGTCAAAGCTACGATCACGAGTGCGACCACGTAACTGTCATTTTTTCAATGCGCGAACGTATTTAAAATACAGATAACTACAAAACATTTTTATGAAAATTCTAATTAGTGTTTTAAAACATTTACGTTATAGGGGGGATCGATGTTATATGAAAAAACGTAATAGGAGTGTACGTTATAGGGGGGTTTACTGTACATATTTAAGTGTCATTTAGGACGTTCCAAAGTTAATATTTCTGAGCTTTTGGTATTAAATATGAGATCAGTGGTATTCCTTATCATACTGAAAACGGCTTAGTATATGTAAAGTTCTCCACCGAGTGTGGGCTCTAAAAGATGTCATCCATTTTTAGAAATTTTAAACATTACATATTTCCAGACATCGTTGCCTTCAGAGGAACTTTATTTTTTTATAAAAAATAAGTTTAGATAATAAAAAAAAGAGAGAAGAAGCAATACAAATTTGAACTTTGATTTTAATCTGTCCTGCGAGCTACTGGTAAAATCCGACGAATATAATCTAGAATATTAATTAAAATGCTTATTTGTGGTGGGGAGGGGAGTAAAGAGGGGCCAATTAAAGTTTCACTAATATTAATTCATATAAAATGAGTTTTTAGTTTGTAATTTTATAAAATGACTTCATTTTTATTCTAGATTCAAATAAATTGAACCCATAATGAGTGAAAAGAGCCAAAGAACATTTTGGATTTCTTTAGTGATTTTTGAAGCACTTAATAGTTATTTCATAGAACATGAAATTTAATGGAAAAAATGAATTGGATAATCGTACAAATATCCTTCAGGAATTGTTGTAAAAGAGAATAATGTTGAGCACTCAGACATTTTATCTACACATAATAAATGTATGAAAATATACCCTAAGCATTTCAAGTCAAGATATTGATGAATTCTCTATCAATATCTTGACATTTAAAAAAAATGGATTATTCTAAGCATAAAAATAGTTTTACATTAGCATATACATTAGTATAAAAATCAAAAATATCGATCAAATTTTCTACTAATTAATGCGATGCGCAAGTGACGTGCACACACGACGACCGTCCGCCGCGACTGAGCCGTACGCGACCCAGAGCTCGCTCCACGCGTGTACGGTTTCACTCGTACTTGCGCGATGATTTTTCTCACTCGCACCCGGTACGGAGCGAATAAAAGCGCATCTTTTTTTTATTGCGGACAATCAATATTGATTATTTATATTTTTTTAGACAAATACAAAAAACGACATGTAAGATTTGTATTAAAAGAGTTATTCGATAAAAATCAAAAAATTCGCGAGGTATTAAAAATTGGTGACCGCTGCTATAGAGTATCAATTCACGCAGAAGCATTATTGTGCAGATTCCGTTCGGGATTAGCTTCCTCGGAAGTGATTCGAGCCGCCTTCAAAACCAGATGGTAGTATACGCATGCATGTGTCGAGAATAGCGTGTCTGCGGGATGCGGAAGACATGTCCCAACAATGACACAGAGCCTGGTCTGTACTCCTCTTGCGCGACGTGATGCGTGCACGTGCCAAGGTTTAAAATAAACCTGTCCGAACCAGACGTAACACTATATGCACCGGCTCGGCTCCAATTTGCTGAACTCTGCGCTTCTTTTATTTGCTTCTTCACCTGGCCCGATATCGTTATCTTGTACCGCTCAATCCGAAAAACGCACGCGAACAAAAAGCCCAAATTGAGGATCCGCTCCTTCAGCGAGCACATACTTGGCGTGGTATTGAACCTGTTAACGGCGGCCAAAAGCAAAAGTGAAACAGCATACCTTCTATTATTAACATATACGTTTTTTCACGACACACAATTGATTTTTTTCAATGCTCTAAGATTAATTTAAAGCAATGCGCCGACTAATATCGGCCCGACCAAATTGACATATGATTTCGGATGACGTTGCCGTTTGCGCCGATACGATTGGAATCTTATTATGTTTTTAACGCGCATCAAATTGCGATAAATTCCAGAAGTGCGTCGGTGTCTGCTCTCAATGTTAACATAAAAGCAATTGTGCCACAATAAAAGCGACCAATCCATAAAAAAAATTGTAGCAATTCAATTGGTGATTAGCAGAGACGAGACAATAATAATGCGATGATCGTCCGAATTTGTTTTTAACAGCTTGGACGTCGTCGACGAGGAGCGAGAAGAATGTCCGCATTTCTCGCAGATTATACTTGGAGAGGAGAGCGTTTAATCTTTTGCTTTCGGGCCGTCGTACAGTCGTCGGGAGCCTGGATTAGTTTTGTCTATTGATAGAGACTGGAAAAGTTTCGTATGGCCGGATCCAATTGTAGCACCCAACCAGTTTCCGAGGTGCCCCGGCTGAGTCCCCTGTAAATTCCGCGGCGGCGACCATAATTTACCTATCGAATGCACACGGGCAGGTACGTACCCACTCGGGTAGGTAATAGTTTTCATCGGGGCATTACTACCGGTTTTAGAACCGTCCTCATATCTGGTGACGAGGACCATTTGGCTTCATTCCATTCGGCCAGAACGGTAAGAAGAAGGTTAACGACACGCAAAACATGTTCGATTCCGGTCCGCGCGGTACAATCGCCGGGGCCCGCGCATGTCCTCGGCAAGTCCCACGCCCAGAGGAGCCGGCTCGCAGCTAGAAAGCTGGGATACCGGGCCCTGGTGTTTCCTCTAATCAGGCACCTCATGCTCACCGCGAATGCAATATCCATTAGGGGCTTATCCGCGATCTTTTTGGCGGGTGGGGCCCCGAGCGTTCGCATGAAATACGCAACCTGAATACCAGGAACGGTGATGAAGGTCAGGAGAGAGAACGAGGAAACAGCGCCTCGACCTGTTTGGTGGCGAATAGTACGCGCAACAGATCATGCGATCGTGTGAACCTGCATTCCTGTGCTGGACCAGCATTTTCAAGGCTTGTTCGACATAAAATTAAAACGAATCCCCCAGAATCCACCGGCTGTAAAACGATATGAACGAGGAACTGCACCCGTAGAAAAAAGTATTGCCGGACCTAGCATAGATCATATTTTGAGTAAGTCAATATTTATGTAAACATATATTCATATTTTGAATAAAATTATCATAAACCAATGTACCATAATCACTGGTTGTGCACCAGTGTACCAAAATAACTGCAAAATGTACCATAATCAATAGTCCCGTACGGGACCGTGTCGTAGGGCATTGAACGACGCAAATCCGCGGTCCCATATGGGACCACTGGGCGTTTTAAGGTTAATACTATTTCTATTTTTTATACTAGGATTATTTTGTTAATAAAGAGATAATTTAAGATCATCATTCAGTATTTGTATTACTTATATAAGTTTTATACATGCGGCCCGCAATTTTTTTTTAATTTGTAGCTGATTTTTCTCGAATAACTCTTTTAATATAAATCCTACATGTCGCAAACTTTTTG
>JAGXCT010035530.1:3607-96474 GCA_022495035.1 Philopotamus ludificatus | reverse complement strand
TGCAAATACTCTTGGAACTAGACCGCCATGAGTGCTGTCACTGCCGGAGATCAACTAGCACCAGGGGCTGCACGCGCATTTTTTTATAACGTGTTTAACCTTAAGCTGTCTGTAAAGGTGTCATATGGTTTTTACCATGAATCTGTGTTTACATTTTCATTGACGGTGAGAATAAAGGTTCGTCATGATCCGAGTCACAAATCCTTCTGTAATGTTTCACTAAGTATATCAAACCTTTACAGACTATTGCAGCATTCGAAGACTAAGGAATATCAACTTCTTATTAAAGATAGCCAACTAGATACTAACCAACAAAGCTCGAAATTTCCCGTCATGGAAGGCTTTTGCTTTCTTAGAGGGCTACGAGTTTTAAACTGTTCTCAAAACTCTGGGTCATATAAAAACTCAATCAATCTGAATACGGATAATAAACACAAAGTAGTGTATCTCCCAAGAAAAAGTCCATTAGTACGAGATAAGGCCCTGCACATTGCGACTCGATTAAATATCAAAGGATTAACTGCATCAAATTGCCAGATAGATCGTTCTAAGAAGAGGCAAGGCTCTGGTGTATAGATCAGTTTGCAGGGAATCTTGAAATGTTAATTTGTACATCGCTGAAGATTGGAAGCACACTGATGTTCCTACTGTAATTACAGATTATGCTCCAAGAAATATTTTGAATACTGATGAAAAGGGACTGTTCTTCAATGTTCTTACTATCGAAGACATTCGTCGTTAAGGGTAAAACTTGTCATGGAGGGAAATCAAGTAAGAACAGGCTAACTGTTCTTTTGATTACAAATTCATATGGTAGTGAGAAGGTCTCCCCGTTGGTAATTAGTAAAGTACAAAAACCTCGGTGCTTCAAAAATGTCAACGAAGAGAGCTATGAGGCTTAATGAGGACGTTTTTTTTATCAGTCCCTTCAAAAATGTAAAAACGTCGTTTTACTGTATGTGAAAAAAAGATTATGATTAAGTCTAGGGTACAATGAGGCTGCGGGAGACTGAGGTACAATGAGGCTGCAGATTGCTCACCCCTGGTTTAGAAGAATGTTACGCATCAAAAGATTTCTAATTTCTACAAAAACCTAGTAAAGACCAAAACCATCAAAGTAGCAGACAATAAAGGGTTGAATGATTTTTAGATACCGTACTGAAGAGAAATGCTAAGAATGCTGCTTTAAGTTTGCTTATTAATGCATCAAAAATAAAGACAATATTGTAATAAAAAATACTTAATTCCAGTATGGACCTAGATAATTAACCCTTTGTGATCCCAGGTTTTTTTTTTAAAAAGTGTTTTAAACACTTACAAGACATTTTAAGTGAATTTATTAAATAATATAAAGACCAATACTACGAATCACATAGACGATAAGAAGACGAGCTTTACATTCACTGTATACGAAACGCCTTGTCAGAAATATTCAATTAAGAAAAGGAGCCTGAAAAGATTCACGATGATTAATAACACATTTTTTTCATAATCCCGGCATTAAATGTTCAAATTTTAATAATATACAGATTTCACAAGAAGACTGGCTCCACTTGAAACGTTGCTTAGGTGTTCACTAATTGGATTACATAAAAGTTTGCGATTAATCGTGCAAAAATTTCCGTACAAATTAATAAATAACATTAGACTGGGAAGGTATTTTGTATCAGATAGCAACTGTCCAATTTGGTATAGAGCATTATACGATGGATAATAATAGAAGAGCGAAAGATCAATCTTATTATGGATATAACGTTTGACCTTTCATACTTGCTATAACGTAATACGTCAATACCTGAATCGAGCGAATGAGTTTATATACCAGATAAATCTGTACTGTTTCCAATGTCAATTTAATTTTTTTGTAGAGGACGTATATTTTTGTATAAAAATGGATTTAGATTGAAAATATGAAGCATAGATAGTTTATTTTGAACGCGGATAAAAATATATAGATAAATGTCAAATGTTTCGCCAAGGTTGTGCAACATTTCAGCATTGGAAATATTTCCAATGCTAATTCTTGTTTAATATATTTTAATTGACGAATATAGCACCTGTTTTTATATACAATAACGGCACCATGTAATCAATTATGCACACAACTGCATTAAGATTTCATCGCGTTTTTTTTTTTATCAAAAAACGCAAATTTATTATCAAAATATAAGGAATTTGCATACCGGTTTCGTGTTTAAAAATTTCACCGGTACTTTTGCATATTTAAATTTTATCGTGGCCTTCTGACGATGTTATTTTTCTATTTTGATTTGAACAAAAATAAGCCATCAATATTAAAAATCAATTTAATATACGTTTGTCTGAAAATCAATCTAAATAATTTATTTTGCATTTTAATTAGTCGACTATTATTTGTGGCATAAAACGCTGTTGTGGCCAAAAATACCGGCAAATATTAATAATGGACGCATATTTTGTTGTTATGGCTTCCATTGTTGTCGGTTTAAAACAGAACCGCGCTCGCAGTCCATTAAAATTATTAATTAATTATAATATTAATATATGATAATTCGCAGAATATTAAATGATCCCTGCAAATTTCATACGCGGCTGGAATAGATTCAATTTATAATAATGACATTAGTAATTTGCCCCTATTGTATGTTGAGGCCCCTTGAATACTGGTATACTGCATGTTGGTAAATACTAACACAATTTTCAGCTTGTAGAAAATTGCGTCATATTGTTTGAAGATTTTTTACTCTGTAATATGAATCGATTGAAATTATTTTCTTGATAAAATAATTCTATTGATTATTAATTATAGATATTTATTAAAAAAATCGCGATGATACAAAATAATATATCAAATATGTTTTTTAAGAACCTGAGGTTTGATTCGATTTTTAAAGCAATTCAATCCTCTTCTAATATAATCCTGATTTTCGAGAATGTTGAAATAGTTAAAACAATAAAATCAATTATTAATCCTTTGATTATTTTGAGTTAATATTGTTTGCACATACATCCTAGGAGTGAGTTAATTTAGGACAATTAAAAAGGATTGTTTCCCTGTCTTCACTGAATAAAGATTATATGCATTTTTGGGGGCAGTTTTTTTTCATTATATCAGGCTTATCAATTGTGCCCATATTCACCCCATTCCATTTTAGATTTTCTATCCGACGACGTTTGCATGTGGTAATGGGATGTGCCTCTTTAAAGTCTGAATCTTCGCCTGAAAAAATATTCAAATTATCCAGATCTTATATGCCTTCATCATCGCTCTCAATAAAAACGTTATCTATTTTTTCTTCAGCTAGTTAATATTTATTCGATTTATTTTACGAATGTTTTTTTATTCGCGATGTTTAACTATTTTTTTCTTATCTAAAAATATACGATATAAATAAACTATTTTTTATATATTATTGATAAATCTATGTAGTATTAATAAAAAAATAAATTATAATATTTTATTAAAAATTTAAAGCATGGCATTAAAAATAAGGCGCTAGGGCGTGTGGCGTACGTGTACGTTGATACGCATCAAAGGTTTAGCAGTCAAAGAGGAAAAATCTCATAGGAGCAAAACCATGAGCTTTATAATTAAATTATATTTTAATAAAAGAAAAGTCTATGCCGTATCTATATTTTGAAAATTATGTTCACGAAAATCACTAGAAACTTATCTGTAAATCAAAGTATATATTAATAAATACGTACTGCTTTGGTATTAAAGCCACAAACATATTTTTAATAAAAAAAGTTATATGTTAAACATACTGAATATATTTTTATAATTAAATCGATTCAGGGAATTCTTTATAACACTCGCCAGGAGGTATGTAAGAGGAAGTGGCTCATTATGTTTATAAAAATATTTATGTAGGTAGTTTGGCGCGTTGGAATTAATTATTTTAATATCATATATCCTTTTTTGAATAAATAATTATATTAATAAAATAAATTACCTAATGTCGTGGTTTGACACTGGAAGGGAGATTAGTGTGAGAGACTTATTCCCCTTGCATATTTAGAATCTTTATATGGATGAATAGCGTTTTGGAATCTTTATGTTATGCTATTCATCCATCGTAGTTAAATAAATAAATAAATAAATACTATGAGTGTATAAAAATAAATATTTAAAATAAAACCAAGTGATTATAACCGCATTACGATAAAACATCATATGCGAATATTTTTTCTTATTAATATTATTTATCAATTAGACTAAGCTGTTATTTCCAAATCTCTTATTCATCGTCACGTGTAATTTAATTGAAAGTGCAAGACAAAAAATGCAGGATGTAGACGTGGTGTTAAAAAGCATCACCCCCTTTGGCGCCAACACCCGGCAGACGCAACGTCTGCACAGTTGTTTACAGAATATGTGCAGGATAAATAAATTAAAATTTAGCGCAAACACACCCTGTATCGTGTATCGATGAGCTCTTTCCCCCGGACAAAATAATTCGAATCAACAGGAGCGTTTGCCCCGCGTAATCGCTAAATTAATTCAGGGAGCTCTTTGCATGGCGCTCGCTTGTCTAGAGGTCCTGAGAGGTCCTCTGTCTTCATTTCCTGGCACCGTAGGTGTAATAAAGCGTCTATTTTTTATTTAGCCATCAAACTAGTGGCCCGAGGGGCAGGGCCGCATGTGCAGGGGGCGCGCGCCTGCGCCCCCCGCCGCTCAATACCAGGCGTCCGCAACCCACACCACCGCGAGCTGCCGCAGCGGCTGCCAGGCGACGGCGAAACACCTCCTGAGGACCCCTGATCAGGGGATCAAGGGATCGGCCTCCGTCGTGTATTACGTCCAGTGTCACTGACGGGATTTGACGGGTCAATCTGGATGTGTTGCCGGGTCGGATGATGATCGATACCGGCACGTGAATGCGACATGTCTTTTTCAGGTTTATCTCTGATACAGAAAAATAATAAATCCCGCGAGGGTATTGCGTAAATCCTAATCAGTTGGATTTGACATCGAATTTAACAAACAGAGAGAATTGAGCTCGATATAATGGAGAATGCCAATTTGTATATCTACCCTCTAAAAAAGTGAACAGTATTTAATACAGTATAATAACAGTACGTCCCCGACTTCGGACTCACGCAATTTTTAAAAAACGCCTAAAAAACAAAATAAAAGGGCTAAAAGACAATTAACGCTAGACCGATACTTGAAGTAGTTCATCCATAAATATATTTATTTATTTTTTTATAAAGACAATGCGTGATTTATTATTACAGAATAACCCAGAAACATATATTATATAACAATAAAGAAAAGAAAAGAATTATAAAATATCTACAAAAACGACTATATTTGACATTGAATATATCTACATATGCCAAGTGGTTGAGCAGAGTAATAGCTCTGGTCAACGGAGAGTTTCTGAGAGCACCTGTCCTCACATTTGGCGGAAGAAAATGCACACGCGAACGAGCTCGATGGTAGTGCTCGATAAGGGCAACTCGCACAGTACAAGGGGGTTATGTACTGCCAACCAACAGCTTGAAGGAGTGCTTTGCCAAGTAAATTGACCTTCTTTCTCGAGGGTTACATACCCCAGGCAGCCCTGTGCCCATGCGCTGTGGTATAAACTTGGGTAGAATCCAAATTCCCTCATGTAGAGATATGTAAGAAATTTCTTCTGTATCTTTTCTAATCTTAGGGAATTCGAGGCGTCATAAGGCGCCCATATAATGGAACCTGATTCAAGCAAGCTCCGAACCAATGCATCGTATAGCACTCGTATGACTAAGGTGCTACGTATGTGATGAAAATTTCTCAGGACGAATTCCCGATGATCTCATATACACGTCTGATACATTTAAACTAAATTTTAACCTAGAATCAAACAAAATACCCAGATCTTTAACAGACGATTGCTTAGGAAGAGTTACGTTTGTCTGTAAAAAAAATGATGGGCTTCTTTGATCTAGAAAATGTCATTGTTTGACACTTTCCAATACTTAATGAAAGACGATGTATTATTGACCAATCGCGCAAAGAGTCAATGTCCATCTGCAATGAAAGGGCATCTTCCATTGAAGTAATAGATCGAAATATTTTTAAATCGTCTGCGATATGTGAAAATTTACATCGAAGGACCCGATGAATATCATTTATAAATAAAATAAATAATAAAGGTCCTAAATTTAATCCCTGCGGAATACCAAAAGGTGTATTGTAAGCATACTACGTTTGGGAGTCGTATGTCATATATTGTTTCCTCTCTGTAAGGTAACTCGAGAAGAAACGTACGAGATTATCCATAACCCAAAACTATCTAGTTTCAAAATGAGTCTGGCATGATCGACTTTATCAAAGTCCTTATAGATATCTTCGACTTTTCCACAAGTCTGGAAACTGGGACGATTTTAGCGAAGGTTTAAAAAATATGTATGTACATTCTGTTATGTGCAAGATGTCCAATACATACCAATAAAAATCTTAGGAACCAATTAATCGCGTAAGTCGAGGACTCACTGTATATCCATATTGCGAATCGAAATACGATATTTTTAATATACAAGACGTAGAGTAAATAATTGCAATCTAAGTTACAAGTAAAACAGTACATAGTGAAGCGACAGCTCAGTAATTAGAACCGACGGTTATTGCTTCTCGGGGGTTCGAACTCAAATAGAAAAGCCGATGCGAATAATCGAACAATCGAACGTATTAATTGCCAATGTTTGTCGCCGTATTTGCAATTAAGATTATTTATTTAGTAAGGATTGAGCGCTGAAAAGTGTCTGGGAATAAATTCTGTGATAAATAATTTATAATATTCCGTCCGGGGAATAAAATATATTTTTCAAAAGAGCGTTCGCTAACGCGCCTGAAGTATTTATGTGGTATTTACAAGTGTTTACGGCAAACTGGGAATTCGCAATATATTTCAATAAAATTAGCTTTAAATATATATATACACGTATATAGTTTCAATACATATTTATTATTGTTATAGATAGAAAAAAATTCAGTATTTTCGTAGCAATTTTCAGCGAACACCTTGCTTTCCGCGTTCGTGTCTGCCGTATCGTCATGGATAAAAAAAATAAAGAAAAGAACAAACAAATTTCGACAGCATCGCTCCACCGTGATGTAGACATTGGAATTTTTATTGGTCTTAAAAATGGGGCTTAAAATTTTTATTCGGATATTTTCCCAATATCGGTAGGTATTGAAGTATTTTCGGTATTAAAACGTCGTCAGATTACTTAGCGAATGTACGTGCTTGCGGAGAAACGAAATGGATTGCTTTTTAATGTCTACATTTTATTCAAGATTTTAGCGCGGCGATAAAATTAAAGATAAAAATTAGGTTAGATAAATACATGTACAAGCGATAAAAGTGTACGGACTTTTATCGGGCTGAAATAAGCTGAAACAGTTTAATTATTATTGTGTGACAATGTTTCTCAATTACGCTGAATAAATATGAACTCGTGCTTCAGCTCAATTGGATGGTTTCAGTTGATTTTGTGCCAGAGTGAGAGGGATATTTAATATAAATATTATTATTTGGATTATGATAATATTGTCATATTCTATTATAATAAATAATATTTAAATGCTATTTTTATATTATATTTTAAAAAAAAAACTATTTATTATTCCATGATAATTTAATTTTACGCCTTAGGATGTGTACGAAAGTTTTACCGATCTAAAAGTTCTAACGAATAGGCTGGCTAGAGTAAAAATCTCTAAATCGTATGATTTAGATATTTAGAAACTACTTTTGCAAAGGCTTTTACGTAACCTCGAGTTATCGAGTTGAGGAATTCTTTCTTTATTTATTGAAATATGCCGAAATATAACATTTTGAGAGAATATTTAAAATGAAGAAAAAACCATACTGGAAGAAGGATCGTTCTATAATAATGATTGAAGGATTCATATATAAAAAACCTTCATTTTTTCATATTTTATTTTGAATATTCCTTTATGACAAAGATGATATTAAGCTTCAATAATGGACAAATCTATTGGTCTTTAATTATTTAGAATTCTTTATAATTGTCTGATCGATCGAAAACAAGAAATCATGACACAAGTTCGTTTCCTTTATTATTGGAATTTCTTTTGCAAAAAATGCTTAAAAAATTGGAATAATGCCGTAAATCGCCACCAGTATGTATAAATCATAGGTCATTGTTTTAGAATATATGATCAATTAGTTAATTCTTTACCTCCCTCTACAACTAATTTCAATCAATACAACTCTAGCCTAGGTTGAGTGAAAATTACAGCCAGCTCTTAGATATACGTTTCAGTGGATAATCTGATTTGCATGGTATATGGGTTTTAAAACCAATGAAAATAAAACAAAATACAGATAATTACTAAACTAAATAATACAGATATTTAATAGATAGAGAAGAGGAGAAGAGAAACAAGCTAAAAGTTTTAAAATGGAAAACAAGGGGTCTGAGTTAAATTATTTGTGTTATTTATTACTAAAACTGTTTTAGGTGGGAGAATTCTCTGAAAGGATTGGGAGTATTTAGGGTCATAGTTAGCAAAAGAGGATATTAAGAGGTTTATATCTGTAAATTTATGTCATTTTTTTAATACGGTCATCAAGGGGGATCGCAGTAAAGTGTTACTTCTAATTTCATAAGCAATTATGCATGTGACTTCTTTCGTCTGTAACGATTTGATAAACGTCGTAAAATATTACAGAAGGATTTGTGACTCGGAAAATGGCGAGTCCTTTTTCTAGCCGGTGATAGAAATACAAACGCAATTTATGGTAAACACATTGACACATTGACACAAAAAAAGCATTTATAGACTTTAGGTTATAGACGTTATTAAAGAAATGCGATAAAAGATGTGTGCAATCCCTGGCACTCTCTACTTGATGATCACTGGCAGTGACTGTACTCGTGCCAAGAGTATCAGTAGAGAAGTACTCCTCCACTGATTCCGAATAGAGGTCGGCTGAGAGTCCATGTGATAGCGTATCAGTCTTTCTTCAATTTGCCATGGGGAAGACGGCATCCGTGTGTAGCGCAACAAGATGGCGACTATATCTACTACCGCCCGTAAAACGCGTTGGCAGTGACGCTGATGATCGTTTTGTTGGAGAGGATGACGCCACTTGACCCCGCTAGGAGCGCTATATGACGCTCATTATTATGGGACATATTGAGAGTGCGAGAATTTTTTCCACCCTCTGTGAAATAACCGTAGCAATTCTAATCAATCTATAATCCCCGGGTGTAATCTGATTCCCCCGCTGCATTTGGTCATCAATGTCACGTTACGTCCGCTTTTATTTCCATTCGAACCCAGACAGTCTCATTGTATATTATTTGGATATTCGCAAATGTCAAATATTCCCGATTTTTTCATAAATAGTCTTCAACGAAGTAGACCTAATGGACTGGGAGATGTCACCCAGACTGCAGAAATCATTTTTTTTTCATTATTCTAAAATTAGCAGAAGTTTTAATAACCGAAAGTTTTCAAACTGTAAATTAAAATAAAAAAATTAGAGAAGGCCTAAAAACATGACTAGGTTTTGTATTCATTAATATATCCAAAAATAAACTATATGTATTTAAGATAAGAAAAATGAAATGCATCTGAAAAAATTAGCTAAACATATTAAATGGAGAAGAATCTGTTGCGGATTGAAGAACACATCACCAGAAATATTAATATATTTTTTATTGCAGCAGATTCCACATCTATGCTAAAATCTAAAATAAAAAAATGATTCATAATATTTACTTTAGAATTTTTTAGATATATAAAACTTGGGGTCTAAAATAGAACCCATCGGCACAGCTAGATTAACTGTCTTAGGAAATTTTATTTATGAATCATTTAATCCAGAGCCTTTCAGGAGTCTTCATGCGGCATCCGTGTGTAGCGCAACAAGATGGCGACTACATCTTACGACGGAGCGAACCGTTTCGACCGCCGGGGGCAGAGACAGATTGGCAGTAGTCCTGATGATCATTTTGTTGGATGGGAAGCTACTTGATGCCTCTAGGGGCGTTATATATCACTTATTATTATATGACAAAAAATTATCTGATGTGAAATAGCTTTATAAGATCCTCGTTATATCCATCCTGAAATACGGGTTGGAATGCTAGGCGCAGAGAAAGATTGGCGATTAATTGATACCTCAGATGATGAGAGATAATTTAAAGGATGTATTTAACTGTACTTGAAGCATGCAATGACGTATGCGTTCCAACGAAAAGCTGTACTGAAACGATATATCAGTTACTTACAGATATAGCCTGACTCTGGTGGACCATACACCTCTCAAGAATGCGGTACAATCCAGAAAATAATCAAAGAGCTACGTTACAGCTTGAAGCTGAGCATCATTGATGGAGCGATGTTGTTGTAGATGTTGTTAGATTAAAAAATATGTTTATATTATATTAATTATGGCACGTATAAATTAAATTATATTAATTAGTGGTCGAATCAATTATTTAGAAATGAAATCTCTGAAAATCAATTAATTGGGTTAGTTTGCCGAGCGCCGATTCAACATTGACAAATGATGATAATCTAACGCCATAGAATATTTGCCAATTCATCAAATTGACGCGTTACCCTCTTCGATTGTTCGCGGTGAACGATAGGGATAAAAGAAGTGATAGATTCTATCACTCCTCGTGGGGAATAGTCTATCTCGCGGCCCACCAAAGAACGCTAGCAATCCATCACGAGGGTTATTGTCACGGAGGAGTATATGTAGTTTTATGTGACGAGAATCCGTTCTCGTCGCACAGTTTCCACCTCTCTGTCTACCTCGCTAGCTACTTATTCAGATTTTATTTTAAAGAAAATACGTTAAACGTATCTGCGACACATATATCCTGATGAAAAAAAATCTCTTGTTTTATAACAAAGTTGGGATTGTTCCAGTAGACAATGGGGTGGTGTAGGCGAGGCTCAACTCCGGCTTGCACATTACGTGAAAATATTCCAGATGCAATGAATGAAAATTTTGGAAAATGTCCAGTCAATAGCAAAAGAAAATGAAAAACTAAATTTAATCACGAATACTCTTTTTTATAAAAACTACTGAAACATCAAGAAATCTCAAGCTAATTAATGCTTTACATAAAATAATATTCTGACATTAAGACGAATTAGAATTCAATTCGATAAAATCAGTTTTTCAATAATTTCATGAATGCTAAGTATTAATTTTTAAAATGTATTTTGATTACGATGTAGAGAATTATAAAAACGCATGATCGTCGTATGGAAATATTTACATTTATCAAATATTTGTCCAAGAAGCGTCTCCGAAAATAAACTTAATGAATGCCAAATAATGCATGTATCATAATATGCAAATATTTTCTAATACAATCGGATGTTCACCTTGAAAAAAAAAATATTTGCGTTGGCAATTTCGTGAAATTCATTAAAAATTTGCCTCTTACTATTCTAGCACGTTTTCATGTATTTACATATCTTTTATTTGATGAATGGGAAATCAATACTGAAGGGTTAGAAAGCGGCGGCGGAAAGAAGAATTTGGGAATATCAACCCTGCGATCGCAGAAAAAATGTTATAGTAATATATCTATAGTTCTCGCATAAAACGTTATTTTTTTGTAGCCTCAGCCATAAAAACAATGTTTAATAATTCCGCATCTATCGTTTTACTCGATCTATCGAATGTGGCAATAGTCCTGTGATACATTTATCCCGATTAATATTTTTAGTTAAACCTTTGTCATGAAACTCCGTATATTTTCACGTGAGAAATTTAATGAATCGTAAATTAATATTACTCTAAAATAAGATATTAAATAAAAAGGAGTTATACATCTTTGGTTGAGTTGATACAGCGAAACGACTGGGGCTCTCAATTAAATAAATGCTAATAAGAAAAAGATTGGCGAGTTATTAAAAAATCAGTAGCGAAAAACTGGTAAGTAATCCAGCGAACTTGAGAATATTCCTTTTAATTATATCAGTAAAAAGGCTTAACAAATTGCGGTAGTAAAATGAATTGAAAATTCCGTGAAAAAAATAGGAGAGAACCCTGCTGTTGATTAAAATATAATAATGGTATGGATAGAAAGACTTCTGGCATTTATCGTTTTTTTTTAAGGGTCCCTTAAAACAAGAGATTGAGGTTCCACTATGTAATACCTTAAATTTTTGAGTAAACAGGTTATATAGTATCAGGTAAATTGTGGTTTATCATTTAATTTGTTTAGTATATATATATATATATATAATAGCCCTTCGTCCTTGCCAAGTCAAGTCGTCATTGTTTTTAGTGAAGTAAAGTTACAAAAATTAAAAAAATAAAGAGAAGATTGCGAGAAGGCGGTTTGACCTAGCTGTGTCGACGGAGTCTATTTGGGAGTTCAAGTTTTTCATTTTTACCGAACAACTCTTTTAATATAAATCCTACATTCTGAATCGTTTGTCTAAAAAAGACTAAAGAATTCTTCTTTGGTCGGCACCCTCATGTCTGAGGATCGTGATCATTCTCGTTCCGGAAAGTTCTTGATTTTGTCTCTCCAGGATTCTCTGCATTCCTGCATCCCGCATCGCAGCTATTACGGTGGAGCCTGTGGCGGTCTTCACTTGGTCTAAAGAATAAATATTATAAAGAATCATTGTACTTTATTGTTTGCAATTGCGAAAAAAAATACAACAATATTAGCTTTTGTTGCCACGGTTTTTTTGTCGCTCGCATCCGGTACGATGTGCCGAGGGCGAGTGAAACCGTGCAGTCACACGTACTGCGAGAGCTCAGTCTGCGGCGGGACATCGCCGAGTGCACTTGTCATATTGATTAGTAAATAAATCCAAAATATCCAACAAATTATGAAGCATATCATGAATAACTATTTTTATTCTTAGTTTAATCACTTTATTTTAAAATATATTGATGAGGAATTTATCAATATCTCGACATGAAATGCTTGTGGTCAATTTTTCATTATAAATACCCCTGTCTTTGAGCCGCCTCGATGGATCGATTAATGTCCTCCCTGCCAGCAAAAAATCATAAAACATTCTAAATGAGAATGCAATGAGATCCAATTGACAAAACTTGACTCAAAACTGACTGACAAAAATCCATTTTCTCCGATGAAACCAAATTTAATTTGTTTGATCAGCTGGAGTCCAGTTTAAGAGACGTAGATCCGGAGAGTAGATGCCCCAAAACTGTCCCCGAAGGAAGCTATGAAGCTCCCAGCTGACCAAATGAAGTGGGGGTGCTTTTTATATTTTGGTATTGGAGAATTTTCATTTATCAATGGAAAAGTTAACTTGGCGGTGTACAAATACATTTCTCCTATTAATCAAAAACCATCTTTCCAGCATAATTGTCACCATTTTTTCAGATGACAGTGTTCTTATTGTTACAGATCGGAATGGTAAAGATAAATTATAAAGAGTATAAAAAAAACTATGACTCTCTTGGGGATTTGAAATACACAAATGAAAGAAAGCCTATTTTTTTGGGGTATAAAAAATGCTAGCTAAGACCCATTTTTTGAAAGTGAAAAAAAAAAAACGTAATTTGTGGGAAAACATGAATTCGGGGTACTCCATAAATGCAATTGGAACGTTTTTTTTACATATTTTGAAGAACTGAAAAAAACGTAATTGAAGTGGAAAAATGTATTTTAAATGTTTTATTAAATTTTTTAATAGGTGCATTTGATTTGTAAAAAGGTGCATTTGATTTGTAAAAAGGTGCATTTGATTTATAAAAAGATGTATTTGATTTGTAAAAGGATGCATTTGATTTGAAAAAGGATGCATTTGATTTGAAAAAAGGTGCATTTGACGTGAAAAAACTGTATTAAAGAAAATGTATGATGTAAAGGATTTTTAATCGTACATTTACTGGTTTCTGTGGACTCTATGCCTAAGAGGATTCATGAGGTGATACAGCAAAAAGGAGGAGCGACAAAATGCCGCTGATTTAATAGTGGTACAGTACTGTTATTATATATTAAAATTCTCTGTCTAAATTATTACTCCCGATTTAATGGCAATCCTATGATATGATATTATGTACTTAGAGTAAGCTTTTTACGTGTCATTGATTATATAGATAGATAGATATATAACAAAAAAAAATTGTAATTTCACTGCTCGGTACTGTATTTACGTACTAAATAAATTAGGACTATGGATTAATTCTAGAAATTTCAATGCAGTAAGTGGCTCAATTTCCCTAGAGAATGTTTTTAAGTAGACAATCATCTGTCGCAAGCAATTCAAGTAGATTTAATCTGTTAAAAGCAATCGTCTTCTTGGGTAAAATCTAACAAACCTTTTGCCTTAATTAGCATCCTCGAGAGTCTAGCTATAACCTGGATATATCAAATTTAAACTTATTTCCAATTGAAACCATCATAAATATGGTCGATCGTATTTGTTCGTTTATTATTCAATGTGAATTAGTGGTGCGCTCGTGAACGCGTTTACGAACACGCTCGATTCCATATCTAAGTATTATTATTTATTACTGTTTTTTACTATGACTGCCATGCCTAATTCACTTATTTTTATCGCATATAAAATACTTACTTACTTACATGGCCTTATAACCCTGAGGCGGGTCTTGGCCACCTGGAGAACACCTCCGTCTCAGTCATGATGTCATGACCGTGGACGGACGTTCTCCAGGTTATCTAGGCTCTTCGAATACGGGTCAGGTCGCCAGACAATAAAATAGACTCGCCTAAATTTCGGTGGCTTTATTAATGTCATGCCCACAACACCGAAAGTGTTTCAAGGTATTTGGTGAAAATACGCGCGCGCAAAAACTGACAAATCGATGATTAATGGCACAGAACTAAGTTGTACACGTGTACTGTGTGCCATTGTGCCACAAGGGCTGAACAGTTGACACAATTAATGGCCATGGCCGGAGTGAAAGTAAACATGGAGAGGGTTATTGCACCCGAGGAGCAAAAAGGGATTTCGTATTCAGAACTTGGAGCCGAGTATCGAGGGCTTCGGCGGAAAATCGATGGGAAAAAATTGGCCAATTTTTTTTTGTTATATACGAATCGCGGCGTTTCTCAACATGTGTTGCGAAATGTATCACTGGCCAACGTTTTGCGGCGTTTGTGCCAAAATTGAAAAATTATTATTACACTCTGCGGCTCGCGTGCCAATGTTTGGATACTCTAAATTAAATTCGTAAGAGTGTACATTATGTATCCTTATTATGCAGAATTTAATCGTTTGTTAACATTCGTTCTAGTAGAATGTTTTATTTGAGAAATATGCAAATTGCGGCAAACCGAATACGGATATTAAGAAGATGTAAAAAAAATAGATTACGGCAGAATAATATTAATAAGCTAAATATAAATTGTATATATATAATAATTAATCTATAAGAATCTACATATATGTATGTAAGTCCCCTAAAACAGTGCCTGTCAAACTGTGTGCCGCGGCATACTAATGTGCCGCGAAGGAAGAAGCCTCAAAATTCTTCTGTTAAAGCCTCAAAATCCTGTTCATTTTAAATAATGTTTATTCATTCAAATTTTAAACAAATTCAGAATCTCATCTCATCAACGAAAATATATAATAATTATTTGGAATATGGTTTTATATTATCTGACGAAGAGATGGTTCCCAGTAAACTCCAACGCCATTTAATAACAACTCATCCACAAGGACAAACCAGAAGAATATTTTCAGAAG
The DNA here is from genome assembly GCA_022495035.1 of Philopotamus ludificatus. Lineage (NCBI taxonomy): Eukaryota > Metazoa > Arthropoda > Insecta > Trichoptera > Philopotamidae > Philopotamus > Philopotamus ludificatus. The sequence continues at coordinate 80,801 of JAGXCT010035530.1, read as the reverse complement.
ATATCCTATAGATCCTACCCTAGGTTGTATCGAGATCACCGACAGCTCTTAGATATACGTTTCAGTAGATAATCTGAACTGCATGGTATATGGGTTCTAAAACCAATGAAAAACAAAATACAGATCATCTGGAACTTTTTTATATCCAAGATCTTGATCACATATACTAATAAATTCAATTTAGTCTGAATAAAAACCATGCAGTAAATAAGGTTTAATTTGAATTACAAATGCAATTATGCATGCGACTACTTTCAAAGAAGACTAAAATTAAGCTGACATAAGGGTCAGAATGCTACGCTCTAAGATAATTAAGAAGGACATATGGAACTGTACTTGAAGCAGGGAATGACGTATCTGTCCCAACGAAGAGCTGTACTGAAACGATATATCGGTTACAATTTTCGTCAAGGTAGCCTGACTCTCGCGGACCAGTCACGTCTCAAGAATGCGGTACAACCCAGAGAAAAATAATTACAGAGCTACGTTTCCTAGACTACATACAGCGAGGTGCTACATCTTAAAGCTAAGCACCATTGATGGAGCGATGTTGATGCAGATCGGCGATAATAGAAGATGAAGCTAAATGATAACATATCATGAATATTATTATGGGAATTTCTCCAAAAGTTTTCTTACGGGTCGTTCTCTTGATTTGTTTCAGGGATTTACAGTTTTCAGTTCGTTTTCAGTTTTCAGGTCTGGATTAGTGTCTCTTAAACTGTGTGCCAGGGTGTACTGCGAAGAATGAAGCCCTTAAACTGTTCAAATAATGCTTACTCATTAAAATTTTCCACAATTTTAAATAAACTCAAAAGAACCGATGGTTCCCAGTAAACTTTTAATAACAAATCATCTACAACATAAGGCCAAACCAAAGGAATATTTTGAAATAAATTAAAAAATTCATCGAAAAGGCTGGAGAAATTTCACCCAATTCCCGAGAAAATTAGATTGCTAGTTTTTTGATAAAGAAGAAAAAGCCAAATTCCGATGTCATGATATTTTGCAAGATATTGATGATCAACTCCGAGAACATTTTGCTAATGCAATGAATAAACTCGGTAATTCATTGTCTATATATCTACAGCTTTCCAGATGTTTCTTTAAATCAATTTAAAATTTTGCCAGAAGTGTAAAATCTTTCCAGATCATCAACCCATCCGCAAGATTTGACGGTACACACGTGACACTGACAGTAAAGGAATATTTTAATAGATCTTAAAAAGAGCCTGTGAACAAATCCTTTGGACTCCATATCAAATCTAAATGGAATCGGAAAAACGAAGTTTAGTTTAGTTTAGTTATATTGACAGAATTCTTTCTAATAATCAATTGCATCCTTCTCAATAATAAAATTATTACCACCTATATACATATTGCTTTTAGTCGGTACCCTCATGCTTGAGGATCGTGACCATTCTTATGCCGAATCCTCTTGATTTTGGATCTCCAGAATTCTCTGCACTCCGTATCTCGCAACGCAGCTCCTACAGTGGAGCCCATGGGGATCTTCACATGATCGACGAGCTTTTCCAGGTTTTCGTTTCTTCTAACGAGATGTTCGAAGTATTGCAGAATCCTTTTGAAACATGTGGTTGAAAGTAGATAGTCTTTTTCGTTCCCCATTTCTTTTAGGACAGACTCGTTTGTACGTTTAGCGGTCATGGTATTCTCAGCAGGCGTCGCCAGCACCACATTTCAAAGCCATCAATTTTATTTCTCATGTTATCCTTTATGGTCCAGGTGTCTGCGCCGTAATAAAAATTGAGAAAACCAGACTCTGGACTTAACATTTTTTGTCTTTTCGATATACCCCTGTTTTTCCTAATTATCGATAGCTTTGACATCGCATTTTTAGCCATCCCTAGTAGTGTATCGATCAAAGTAGTGATCGGAGATAAAAAAATTCTTTAACCCTCTCCAGTGAGTATTCAGCCCTGTCTGACTCTTTTGAGCACTGAAAGTTTTATTTTGACTATTGCATTGTTATTTTTATACAGGCTTCAGATAAAAAGTACGATGATATTTCAGCTTCTTTCTCAAACAATTCCAATTTACCCGTTTGTAGACTATAAAACAAATCACCACCCGTATGTTGAACTCTCTGCTCTTCTCGATGATTTGGGGGATATTGAGAATTTGCTCTAAGGTACCTTTTCCTCTAAATTGAATCTGACCAGATCCGAATTTTGTTACATATTTGCCCCACTTCCCCCAGTTCTTTTAATAATTCTGCAGAAATACCGCGATTGCCGGCAGATTTGATGTTCTTCAATTTCTTTAGTGCATTATTGATTTCGTTTATCATAATATCTGGTTCTCTTCCATATTGATCAACTTCTATTCTAGTCGAGTCAACTTTATCTCTGTATATTTTTTGCAATAGTCCTACCATGTTTCCACGATATTTTTCATGTCCGTGATTTATTTTCCATCTCCATTTTCAATGACATTGATAAAATATTAATTAAGGTATTTTTATTCGGTGTGCCGCAAAACAAATCCCATTCACAGTGTGCCGTGAGGTAAAAAAGTTTGGCAGGCGCCCCTCGGAAGAATATAAATAATCTCCTTCAAGTGTATATATTTTTTTTTCTTTTTTTTTTAAAACCAGGCGAGAATTGATGTATATTATTAATATATAGTGTATTCATTGGATATAATTAAATGTTCAATTAAGGGAAGAGTATTTAATTAATTAAAAAAAAATGTCTTAACATTTTTAATTGTAACCTTTAACCACTTAAATGCCATTTTAAATCCAGTCAGTCTCTTTGTTATCTTCAGTGTTAAGTATCCATTCATATACTGACCTTGTTCAATTTTAATTAACTACACCAACCAAATGAAGAATGGTTCTACCCAAAAACGTTTTCACCGCAATAATCACGAGTTTTACCGCGCGAATGACTTTTAATACATCATTTGCATGATTATTTTTTCAGCACGACCCCATGACCTCATTTCAGAAAAGCTCGGAGACAAACAAACATCCAGTCGGCATTTATTCATACCCTCTATCAATGCTCGCTCTATTTAACACGGAACTTACATAATATTTTTTACACGATAGCACAGTCCAATGCTCTCGCATATGATGAATATCTCTATATATATTTTTTTTTTCGCGTTGATTTGTACATTCATATTTTTACATGGACGCAATGCAGAAGACAATATTGCGAAACGTGCTTCAATAGATTCGCAAAAATGAAACGGTTATTTGCCTATCGTCAGAATAAATATGTACATAGCACAGAGCGGCACTTCACAATGAATATTAATTATTTTTTTGAATGGACAGAGCAGAAGCGGAAACTGCGGGGGTCTATGGGACAAATGATGGGTACCGGAGGTCCAGAAGTAACTGTAATATATCGGGTCTGGACCTCGTTTGCCCCCACGAAATAGAGAAAAATATATAAGCCGTGGGAGGCCAAAGTGGATACCCTCGCATAATCATCAATTTTCACGATCTAATATGGAAGATCCACCTTTTCCACCTCTATATTTTCAGAATTTATTTAATATAAATTATTAACCATAACTCTATCCTGAAATGTGATAATTAGGACGTTGCTTCGGCAAATAGCGGCTCATTACGGAAAATCTACAGGGACGTGGGGGAATAAAGCGGTGAATACAACTTTCCGCAATAATTATTTTTCGGTGATATTGAAATATAAATTGTGTAGAGATTTATAATTAAAATTCCGAAAGGATTAAGCTGAACTCAATTAAAACTTTTTTATGCTTGTTTTCTGCATTCAAGTCATATTCAAACACCATTTGAATTATAGTCGCCTCGGCGTTCTAGTTAAAATGCGGCCCTGTGCAATGAGCGAGAGCGATTAATGCCTTTGTAAAACTTTTCTGCTTATCTTTGCAATTATACCCGTTTTTTATTATTTTTTCATAAAAAATTGTCGTATAATCATCATATAGAATAACTCCTTAGATTATTATTTTAACAAAAAAATATTGGAAATCGATATTACGCCAATAATAGTTTAAGAACAAAGAAAATGTACACGAAACATGTTTCAGCTTAACCGCTAAACTCACTATTTATCAAGTCTCATTAGTTAACGTTAACTAATGGTGATGGGTTCAAGGCATAGTTATCTCCACTCGCTAAAAATATATTTAATTATTTCGAAGAAATACGCAATGATATCCGATTACAATTGTTGATTTTAATAAATTAGCTAAATATTTGTTATACGTTTTAACTCTATGCAAATAAATTTATGATTGCGATTATTATAAAATTTTGCTGCTTTTACTCTCTAATTATATTTAAATATTGTTTTAATATAATAATATTTATTCTCTACCGAAATATATTAAACACATATTTTATATGATTAGTAAAAATAGTTATATTAATATATATTCGTGGAATATTATGGAATAATATTTATAATTACTTATATTCTCCAGTATTGAAAAGTATAAACAAATATTAATCCCAGTTCCAAGCTTGACATGAATTATTTGAGGTGTCGAGAAGAGAATTGGACTGATTAACAGTGATAAAAGGATATCGAGACATCGTGATGTTAAAACGAAAATATCCTTAATACTGACTATATCAATTAAAACATATATTCCCAATTTTTTTGCAATCCTATGGCTATCTACTAGATCAAACATCATCAAACTCATATTAACACTTTATGAGCCGCAAGGTTTTACATTAAACCTAGCCTGGGGGACGCATGGTTTCATGTTATGATAATCCAAGCTAACATGCACTTGTATCCATCTGTGGTCAAATAGTAGAATTTACATTGTGCATCGTTATCAGAAAAAAAATGCCCAGTGGCTCTCACGCCAAAAGGCGTGAACGGCTCATAACGCTTGGCTACAAAATCACGCCAAAAAGCGTAAACGGCTCATATAGTGTTAAACGACATATCATCAAACCTGTGCTCTGCGAAAAATAGGAATACTTATAAAACCCATTCTATGATACAGCATCAAGAGAATAAATACATTATTGCCATTTATTTCCAAGCCGAAAATAGAAAAAACAGTCAGTTCTCGACTTACGACGGAGATCCATACAGTCAACTTGGTCGTAAGTCGAATTTTATACAAACATAATTAGAAATAACAAAAGTATTAGCTAAATGTTTAAATTTCTTAATTCTATCATTGATTTGGATAAAAGCTAAAGCCATGTATTTTATTTCATTTTTTGTAGCTCTTCGAGTGTATCTAATTCTTTTATTTTTCTGTAACTCCTTCCACCTCTATCAGTTTTCAGTTAAATATGGTTGAGAATTTTTTCAATAATATTTATTATTAAAATTCATATTGTTATTATTGATATAACGTTTTACGATTTTTTTACACATGGCATTCATAATTATTCATTGCCTTCAAACACATTTCCAAGATATTTATATTGCAAGATGTTGTATTTTTTTCAAAACTCTTTCAATGTCTCACCTTTTCTGTTACTTGGGTAATTGATTCTTAAATAATTCGCTTTAAAGTTAGCAATACTTCTAATTCATTAAACCTAAAATATTTATGGTGTGATTCAACTAAGTGTGGAGGATGACTTGAAGTATTATTAGGAATAAATTATAATTTGAGAACTGATATGATAATAAAAATTTCCGTGACAAGACTGACACTATTTTGACGTATATGTCATGCTAGTCTGATTATACATTTTAGGATTAAAAAATCGAAGGTTAACTCTAAATATGAGGCACGCACGGAATATTTGACAAAAACTAGAAAAAAACGTTTTCTTTACGGCAGATTTTGTAAAAATTACCTGTTTGTAAATTTCAAATACGCATATGACACAGTTTTCAGGCCTAAGCTATACGAGTCGATGAGGAGTCTCAGTATTCCTCAAAGTTGAACAAATATTAAATAAGGCTCGCAATGTCCGAGGTCAGATGCAAAGTGCGTGTTCAATCTGAGTTATCTGAAAAATTTTGAGAAACGTTCCGGTTTGAGACAGGGTGACCCTCTAGCACAGGGGTGAGTTACCTTTTTTTACCACGAGCCAGTTACAAATTTAATGTTGTGCCTTATAGTAGAACCTTATGAAAATACAAACACTAAGTGATGAACTCAAATTATCTCTTTATTAACAAAATAAACCTAGTATTAAAAATACAGAAATAAAACACTCATTAATTGAAATTAATAAATATTATACTAATATAAAACGGCGAAAAATATATGTGGGAAAAGATTATCTAACCGATCTGTCACGGCGGTTCGAAACCAACCGCGTCGTCCGAAGGGGGTCTATTTAAAAGGAAAAATAGACATTTTAGTCAAGATATTGAAAAGTTCTTGATTTTTGTGTGTTACAGTGGGACCATGTTGTTGGATACTGTGTAATAGGAGGGTTTCCTGTATTTTAAAATATTCGCGGAGATTTTTTCAACAGGATCTTGAATTCTATGCTCTATTTTTTTGCAAAAGGTCTGTTATTTTCGTTTGTTAGCTTTTGTTAGCTTTATTTAAATGAGGGATTTTAAGGCATATTTTACGTTCTTCTCAAACAATAATGTTTTTTTATATATTAATAAAATATTTTACTGATTCTGCTCTTTTAACCGATCCGTCATAGGGGTTTGAAACCAGCCGCGTCGCCCGAAGGTAGTCTATTTATAAGGGAAAATAGACTACAAGCATTTCAAGTCAAGATATTGATGAATTATTCCATAAATATCTTGACTTTTTAAAAAAAAATGGATTATTATAAGAATAAAAATAGTTATTCATGATTTGATCGATATTTTGTATTTTTTAACTAATTAATATGACGCGTAAATGCCAACGCTCTCGACGATGTCTCGCCGCAAACTGAGTTTTCACGGCACGTGTCACCAGTACGTGACACGCGTACCCGACGATATCCCGCCGCACACTAAGGACACGCCACCGATAGACCGACCGCTAAATTCTCGTGGCACGTGTCACTAAATTACGTTTCATTCGCACTTGGCACATCGTTACTGATGGGAGCGAGAAAAATCGTCGCGCCGGTGGCTACAGAAGCGAATATGCTCGAGCCCCTGCTCTAGCATGTTAGTTGTTTAACATACCACTCGAAGAGGCAATAAGGAATTCCGGCGTGGAAAGATCTGGCACCATTCTTAATAAATCTGTGAAGCTTCTTGCCTATGCGGACGACATATATATTGTAGCCAGATCTCGGGTGGCTCTCAAGGATGCATTCTAGCGAATAAAGAGCGGTAATGGACGTGGGACTCAGGACTAATGAGACCAAAACAAAATACATGCTCATATGCCGAGGACAAATCCTTGAATCCCCGAGAATCGAAGAGTACAGCTTCGAGACAGTCCGAGAATTCACATAACTTGGCTTACTTATTAGACGGAAAACCCGTGCCACTTTGGACTTCAACAGCATCTTCAATCAAGCTCTACAATACTCATCAGACTCATGACATACAAGGGATTCTGAGATGAATATTTTGAGCTGTATTCAGAGAATGGCGTGTTCGAAGCAACGAGGAGCTGTACAGACTATACAAGAATATACAGGATATAGCTGTAGTCAGAGTGGTCAGACTCCGGTGGGCCGGTCACGTATCGAGGATGCCGAAAGCCTTCGAAAAGGCATATGGTCAACAAGTCTTCCTATCCGGAAGAAAAGAAGACCAAGGCTGAGGTGGTACGAGTTTTCATTCCGGCATAAGTACAAATGATCTAAGTTGAGAACTGACTAGTTTTTTAACTAAATTTTGATACATTCCTGTATGAATATTTGCATATAACGATACCTCGCTATACGGCGCAATGCATTATCACGCATTATCTAATTATATCATGAAGTGTGAAGTGTTACGTATGGTCGGTTCCTATGTATTTGTTGAGTTTTTGTCCCATCTGTTAGCTCAGCCGGGTCAGACCTATCGTCGCTCGGCGGGTTAGGGCGTCGCGCAGCGTCGCATGCAGCGTCGTTGCGTACAATCGATGAGAAACAGCTGATTTACATCCGATGTGCAATAGGGACAGGGCCGATCGATAAATCAGCTTATTTTTAGACCTATCCTAATAGCGGGGGGCGCCGCCCCAGCTGACTGACGATCGAGCCTCCGCGGGGTTGAACGAACGTCGGTGGGATTCAAGGGCGGGTGGCCGGGCCCTCCAAGGGCGGAGGGCGGAGGGCGAGGGGCTCCGCTGCCGGCTAATCGCGGGGCTACGGGGGCGCTGCAGGTTAGTCGGCCGAATGTGGGTCCAGGTGGCGGCGGGTGGCGGCTGGAGGCGGCGGGAGGCGCCCTCCCCCGGGCCCCTTCCCCGGGCCCCTCGCGAGACTCCGCCCCTGGCCGGCGCGCATGTGCGCCGCCGCCCCTCGCCGAGTATTGACTTTCGCCACACGGCCGGCCCCCTCGGCTCGAATTTCCGCAATTTCTAATGCGACAAACGCAAAAATAGCTTAATTTCCCGCCACACCACTGCCGCACGCACACACGCGCGAAAACTGGCGGTGGACGGCGATTGATTTGGGACGTGGGACGATGCGGACGATCTGCGCAGGTCCACTGCGCATCGGGAGCAATTCGCTAACACATCCTTGCCAATCTTCCCATATTTTCAGATGCGAGCACAATCGTCGTCGGTTATAGATCATTCATACGTTCTACAATCGTACAATTCGCTACTTCGCACATATTTCAAAAGTAATATTTTACAAAAAAATATGTTTTCAAGGTTTTGTTAAGAATTCTCAAAAATGTTTCTTGTTTTTTCCCAAAGGAATGTACAGTGCATAATTTTAATACGCAGAGAAATGTCTCTGCAAACCCCATATCATGAGACGAAACAGATGAGTGGCATGACAGTCGAGCAACGTCCGCATTATATCCGTAATTCATGTGAATCGAAAATCCGACAAACTATATATATATAATAATATTTAAAAAAAATAAGAATAATTGCTTTATAAAAATAGCTTTTATTTAAATTAAAAATGGAATAATTTTCTCATTAAGATCCACGAAAATATTTATTGAATCATTTTTCTTAATAAATGCAACTATCTCTTATTACTTAGTATGCTAACCTACATGACATATCTATGTACAAAAAGAGATTCGGACATTAGTATTTAAGATTTGACGAAGTATCTGATCTGCATTCTATTAAATATAAATTTATCAAAAGTTTCGCATTAAATAAATGATTTACTGATGTCAGAAATGTCCCTGTATTATTTACAGAATTTATTTTTTGCAAAATCGCGAAAATTATATATAATATATATTGCGAGAAAAATTAAAAAAGAAATATAATACAATAGCTTATTATTTTGAGAATAGCAAGATTATTTTGTATCTGGTAAAAACACATAAAAAATTCTGTTATTTTAATAAAGAACCACATTATGGTTTAAAAAATTATGCAAAAAAATGAAAAGCCATATATACATATTAATTTTATTCAAACGTTGTTAGAATTTTAAAGCTCGTTCTAAGTTGGGATCATAAGTGAGAAAATGCTGGTCCATACTCTTGGAAAATTGTAAGCCCTCGTGAATCAAAGCAGCTATGAGTTGATACATTTCACCGTTTCTTTAACTGTTTTACCCATTGGTCATTGGCTATTGTGACATAACGTTATATCCTTTTGTGCCAATGAACACCGGGACATGCAATGTTGAAAATACAGAAATAAATACAGAAATAAATATTTCAGTACACTGTAAACGTGTAAAAAAGGCTTCTTTTCATTGCGGCTTTTTTTACCATAATTTAGAACATTATATTCTTTCGGTAATAGTATTGTAATTAATACTAGAAATATATATATATATTTTATGATAATAATATAACATTATTTGATTAATTATAAATTAAACAAATTCATGGTTAAAGTTTGGAGGATCCTTGTCTTTATTTATGTATAATTAAAATAGACGAAAGTTACCTCCGATTATAAAATATGGACCGATGTATCTTCATTTAAAATATTTCTATTGTCTCGTAGAACAAACTTTAAACCAGAGAAGGCCCTTTTAACTTCAGACTAACTTATTCTTTCTACTCTGTCTATTTTTAGTCCAATCTATAAGTTACTCTCATTATATATTTTTTTACAAATTTATTAAAAAACATATTCATTGGAAAAATAAATAAAAAGCCGTTATGGGGTTTGATATGATGTCCAATTGAAAAAAAGACATTAGTTTTTTTTAAATTAACCCCTTGTGTGATTTGCCCGAATACAACTCGGGTAGGTATTTTGCTGACACAGTGATTTGCCCGAACTGGATTCGGGCACATCGTAAACGAAACTTTTCATAGTGATTTGCCTGAATCCAGCTTCTGGTCATTCCCCACCAGTCTAGAGAACGCATCGCGCGCGTTGAGTGACACGTGTCGTAATTTGATCTTTCGAGAACAATTACCCACTTTTTTCCAAGAGGTTGACCACAGAAGTAGTTAAATAAAAAAAACACTTTTTAGACATAAAGGTTAAACCAGAGAAGGTTTAAGGGAATTTCGTAAAAAAATACAAATCTGCCATAACTAAGAACTATGGAACAAATTTCTTTTCATAAGAACATGAAGAACCCATACGTCGAGCTTTGAGATTAAACCTAGGCGTTTCAAATGATCATGAACGGTCGAATTCGATCAATTTAATCTCTCAGCGATCTCACGAGTTGTTATTCCCCGGTTTGCATCAATAAATGTCTTTATTATGTCTTTATCAGTTTTAACTGGCCTACCACAACGTGGTGCATCTTCAACAATTTTTGAACAGCATTTTTACCTACTTTTAGTACACCCATTCCTCGCTTAACACGATACTCGCTTAACACGGTTTCAGTTTTGTTGGAAAAAAAAAATGTTCGATTAAATCTTGCTTTGTAGACGTTAGACTTTGTAGGGACTTTGTAGAAAGTATTAATATCGCACGTTCAATGGAAGGTGTGGGATTGGAGGATTTAGCTATCAACGAAATTGACGAATTGTTTGAAGAACAGGAGTTAAATAATTAAATTAATAATTAATTGATATTACCACAAGAGTTCCTTCTGAAATCAGAAGCGATACCGAAAGCGACACTGAAAGTTTTGGTCCAATTTTAACGATTACTGCTAAAACAATAAAAGATGGGTTGCAAATGGTAAGAAATATAGAAATGCATTGCCTAAATAATGATCCAGATATGGATCGAGCTTTGAAATTTCAACGAGAAGTTGAACAATGCGTTGCAAGATTTATAAGAATATCAAAAAAGATGAACAATCTCGGATTAGCGATTTTTTTTAACTACGACTAAACATAACAGAAAATGTAATCGAAAGTAGTTGTGATGATGACATTCAGCCAATAAAAAGAAGGGAAAATCCCATATTAATATCTTCTAGTGAAATTTAATAATATCTTCTATCTATGTTCATAATTTGTTTGATTCTAAGTTCTATGTTCATAATTTTGTCTATCTATGTTCATAATTTTGTTTGATTCTAAGTTAAAATTTAGTTTACATGTATCGGACGTGTGTATGAGATCGTCAAGAATGTTGGGCTTCGTCTTGAGAAATTCTCACCACATACGTAGCATCTTAGTCATACGAGTGCTATACGATACATTGTTCGAGCTTGCTCTAATCAAGTTCCATTATATGGGCGCCTTATGACGCCTCGAATTCTCTCAGATTAGAGAAAATACAGAAGAAATTTCTAGGATATCTCTACATGAGGGAGTTTGGATTCTACCCTAGTTTATACCTCAGCGCATGGGTACAGGGTTGCCTGGATATGTAACCCTTGAGAAAAGAAGATCGATTTACTTGGCAAAGCACTTCTTCAAGCTGTTGATTGGCGCAGTACATAACCCCCTTGTACTGTGCGACAGTCCTTATATGCCACCTCACTACCATCAAACCTGTCTACGTGTGCTTTTTTCTTCACAAAGGCGAGGGACAGGTCTCTCAGAAACTCTCCGGTAGCCAGAGCTATTACTTGCTCAACCATTTGGCTGAATATGTGGGATATATCTGATGTCAAATATAGCCAGTTTTGTTGATATCTCATATGAAATTTTATAATCTTTTCTTCAATTTATTGTAATATGCTGTTGTGTTTTATTTTCTCATGCATTATTATGTGTTATGCGTGATTACAACTGGTCATCTCTGTAATGCCAATCACGCATTGTCTTTAAATAAATAAAATAAATAAATAATATTTTAATAAATTTTTAGTTCTATCTACCTTTTTCTGTAACATTTCTCAAATATAACCTATTCTCTCTTTTTCATACATTTGTTAGTCTCGCTTAAATCGGTTTCGTTTAACACGGCAAACTAGCAGAACCTATCTTCCGTGTTAAGCGAGGGATGGGTGTATATGCAAATTCTACTAGATGTGCATCACAAGAGACCTTATCTTTCAGGAAGTGAAAATTAGAAACATGCTAGCACAGCTCCGCCAACTAGCCGGATTCAAAGAGCGAGCATGCGACAAAAATTAAGATATCACACTAGGGATAAATAGTATTCTTGAGCAATTTTAATTTACTTTCGATACGTTCGACGATTTTTTTTTCGTGTCAATCCGGTCGCAAGATTTTTGTAGTGTCGATATATACGCATTGACGAATACGAGAACAACATCGCGTTATCGCCGGCGATATAATTGTCGGTAGCTGCGCGGGCGGAGAGGCGGAGGCGGAGGCGGTGCGCCGGGGAGGGGGGGGGGGGGTGGGGTCCTGGCGGCGTCCCGCAGGAGCCGGCGCCACTCGCGGGCCAGCGCGCGGCGCGGCCGCTCCCCTGCCGGCATGGACGGAGTGGACGCCGCGGACGAGCCCGGCCTGGCGCCGCCGCCCAGCCCCCTCACCGGCTGCTACCTGCTCATCGTGGTCGGCGAACCCCACTCGCAGGACCACAAGGATTTCATCCTAGAGCGCCTCGTCAAAGGTCAGTGTTTCCGCGCCCCGCCGTTTCAGCTGTTTTTGACATTTTCACCGTATGATCGGGTCGCGACCCGCGAAAATCAAACAAACTCCGTTACGCAACAAAAGGACCGGAAGTCCGGACGCGGAAGTCGAGAACGCCGACATTTTTTTCGAGGCGACGCCGGCATTCCGATTCGAAAAAAAAATAATCTTTCAAACACTCGACGCGTTCGAATGCAAACGAGACCTTGAAATACGTCCGATTGCATAATAATGCAAAATATATTATACGCCAAATGCATTTTTTTTTTCAATCTCGAAGACGACGAGATAACCGTTGCGAAAGAACGATGCGGTACGTGCTAATAAACCGCATAAATATTCATGCGGATCGTTAAATATTTTGCACGAAAAATTTACGACGCCATCGCGAAATCATTCGATGAAAAAATACGCGAATTTCCGTTTTTCTTAAAAAAATCATTATTATTATTAATTTTACGACCTCCTCGACCTCGATAAGAAGTATACATCACGTAATTTATCATCTTCGAGGATAGGAAAACGTCACAAAGGGACGTATCAGACATTTTCTCTACATTTTCCACCATTTCCGCAACCAAAAAAATCAATAAATAAGCATCCAATACGGTAGATGTCCCAACGCGACAAAAATCATGACGAATCGCGCCGATTTTATAAGCGCGAGTTTTTCGCGCAAAAAAAATAACGCATGCGACATTCTTTCGCCCCAGACTTTCACTTCGGATGCGAGAAGAGCATACTTAAAATAGTTCAGGGACGCGTCGTTGAATCAGCATCTGTATTTGTCCAAGAATTATGCACGAATTTTGTGCATACGAGATAAGATAATTCAAATTAAAAATAATGGCGAAATCTTCCGACATAATACGCGTTAAAAAACGTTATATAAAGAACGACGCCGCTTTTCGCGACGGCGAAACTTTCACAATTTCGCACGACGTTAACGGTTAATAAATATGTGGAGTTTTTCCTTTATTAGCGTGAGCGTTTGATTTATCGCGAAATTCGCCGCCAAATAAACGGAATTAATACAATTTATTTATGGTTTTCCGATATCCTGCCGACGGGAAGTCGTCCCTTATTATTGCCGCCGTCGTCCTTTAACAATGCCGAGAAGAACTACTTTGCACGTAATCCCATTAAAACTGAAACGGCCGCGTCCGCCGCCGTATTAGCCGGGCTTAGCCGGGGGCGAATAGATTTATTGGCGTATTGTAATGCGCTTAGTTTATATGTCCGTTAATTATTTTTGAAAATGCATAATTATTATGCGGATTCCATGATTTTTGTATATATATTATTATATTTATAAGTATACTATGTTTAACCCCAAAACTGAGTAAGGTCACATGAAACGTTGTGTGCCGCTTATTTTTTTTATCAAGGCTTAATCTTCAGTATGGCCTCTAAAGCTATTACCGTAAATTATGATCAAGTGCTAACATTACTCAGGTGTAAATTTCGGTTTCAAAGATTTAAATCGAATCTACAATCTTCAAAATTCAATACTAATATATAAATATCCACAGTTATGTCAGATCTCTCAAAGAAACTAAAATGAGTAATGTAGCAGATAATGTAGCTTTGGGGCCTCTGACAATTGAGGCCCCAATGAAGCCCCCGATCATTGGGGCCCCAAAGATGTCTTCAAAAAAATCACCAATTCAAAGAATACATTAAAATAACCACAAATTCAAATAAAAACAAATGTTTAGTTCCTCTAAATTAATATTTATAACAAAATAAATACAGATCGACCATGAGAGATGAAAGATATTTTTTAAATTATTTTTTTATAATACGTCCTCATCCTTAGACAACCGACAACCCCTCCTAAATATATGTTATTAGACGCCTCTGAAATGTAATTAGTATGAGGCTCCAAAAAGTCACCCTCTGTTCTGTTTAAGTCCAAAAAGCTTACTCTAGGATGAAAACGTTTTCGATTTACGGCTGAAGTTGGAAATCTCCTTTCTATTTCGCCGGTATTTTAAGAGTATTTTCAGCGATGTTAATTATTCGCGCACAAAAAGAAATATAAGGAAAATCGATACAGCCTTATTAAATAATTCAAGGGTAGCACGACGACGTTTCAACAGAGTCAAAATATATATAAAAAATACTTATACGATTTCTAATACATTTTTTAGATAAATAATGTAATAAAATCAAATATTTCTTAAAAATCTTGTATGTACAATTTAAATTATGCTATGTCGCTGCATAAAATTAAACCGTGCAAAACGAAGTGACATTTGTGTCAATATTAGACCATTTCGTAAGAAATTTACAACAATTTTAAAATTAAATACTGTATTCTTACAAGCGAAGATGGTACATTTATCATGGAAAATAGACCCCAAAGATATTTAAATAGATTATTCATCATAATTTGGTCGATATTTTGGATTTTTTATCTAATCATTCATACTCTGCCTTTCGTACCGGATGCGAGCGAGAAAAATCATCCCGCGCATCAAGCGAATATTGTTGTTTTTATTATTTTTTCGCAATTGCAAACATTAAAGGGCAATGATTATTTATAATATATATTCTTTAATATATAGACTTTTTTTGACAAAGGATTAATAATGTTGGATATATATTAAAAGAGTTATTCTAGAAAAATAAAAACGTAATTTCGAATATATCCGCCACTACTATAATTGGCTTAGGCGTCATCTATTCCTGTAACACGAGCGTAGGCATAATTAAGCATTTCCAAGAAATCCAGCATCCCAACTATTTTCAGATTAAATTTATAATAACCATTCTATTCATTATTATAAATTTAGATATAAATTGATCCTAATCTCCACGACCATGTATTCGCTATAAACAATAGATTTTTTTTACAATGTATTTCCATCAAATTGCAAAAATTCGCAGGCTTCTTTTGGATAGAGATGATGTATTGCACGGACATGGTCTAACTTTTTATTAGACCAAGTCATGCATAATGCATACGTGATCGTATATTTTTAAGATTTCGCACTAACGGGACATGGCGAACGTTTAACCCCATCGCAGCCGACTAATAATGTATCGACGATAATTTATAGACCCCGTTAATAAAATATATTAAAACGCGGCTGTGCTTCCGGATTATTTATTGAGGCGCTTAAAAAATTCTTATATAAACCCTTTGCTCGTAATAAACGAGCGGTGGACTACCTTTAATCCTTTGAGAATATTTTTTCAATTAAAAAATGATTTATACAATGTGCGGCGGATACATATCCTTTCTAAATATATCTTTCGAGCGCCATAAAAAAGGATTTGCATGCCCGGAAAATAGACGCTATATAATTTTCTTCATTATATTATCAATATCTCCATCATTTATCATTCCCGTCACGCCATTGTAGTGCTCGGCATAGAACGGCTCCCTTATTGTATTTTGGAATAATATAATTTTGAATCCAATGTATTGAATGCAACCCCTGGGTGTTGCCGGGGGTAGATTCCCATTCTTGAGCTTTCCGTATAGGTCAACGGGGTCTTGAGATAGATTTATAGCATCTTTCAGGCATCGAATTTAATATAGCTACAAATTAATTATCGTTTCAGCTCTATGTATTAAAATAACATGTAAATGTTAAACGACATTAGCCGAGTAATGAGTATTTGTAATTAAATTCTAATATTAATTTAAATTAAAACGAAGCCATGTCCATTTATTATCCGTTTAAATTAATCAGAATAATAACGTTATTTAAATAAAATCGTACTTAAATTAAATGTACGTCCTCATCTATTTTATACAAGGTATAAATCGATTTTTTGGTCGTTACAATAAGCATTTGAGTATAATTAAATTCATATATCTAATGCTGTATACGTTAATTAATTTATTCAATAAAATTATTCTAACCGTTTTATTTAATTATTTAATATAAGGCATGCAATAGCTGTTGAATTAAATCGTAATCCTAATTGTTTTCGATTATACAGTACGTCGAGCGTAAATTTTGCTGAATATTAATATTGCAAAATAATTTAAATCAGTATCGCATAATCGCGATATAATACATTTTAGTTCGTTTTATCGCAAAATATATCGAAATTCATCGAGCGATAAGCGAACTCGCACTCTTTAACGAGTTTTGTTAATATATTTTTTATATTAGCGGGTCTCATGCGAAAATTTTCTATTAATTTTGCGGAATGCATCGAATAATGAATACGGTATGCAAATTCGCCGGGTCCATTGTACTCGTAATTGCACGTCTTCCTCTTTGCTGTTAACACATTGTGTCTGCGCCAAAACGTTATTTATGTCACAATTAGTAATACATTGTAATTAATATCAATATGGGATAATTAAAACAACGTTTCAACGAAAAGATTAATTGCTGAAAAGTATTTAAAATAATATGAGAGTAAATATACACGTATATTTGCTCACGACTGTACTTTATAATTCCACGTACAATTTGACGCATACTTCAGTAATTAAATAATTACTTGTGGAATTTCCGGCAACGAATTCGGATGAAATAATTTCATACATGCCGGATTAAATTGAAAATTTAATATTTTCATTTTCTAAATGTCCATATTCCCGAATAAATCAAATCCTGACTCAATAGAACTAACTATTCATTTCGCCGGACACTGTATAAATTTATACATAAAGTTATGATTTTGCCCGGTTCTCGGCTCGTCTGCCAAATGGTTCACTACGCCATATTTCAATGTCCGAAATTGAGCATATCCTCCCTGAATAAACACAGCCGTTCGACGTGTCAAACGATGATATAATTAATATTCACGGCGTGTCATACGCCAGTCTGCCGAATAAATGGCACATAGACCATGACTCATCATCGAGGCCATTGTCATCTGCCGATGCTCTTCTGGCTCCAGATAAAGAGCTGTCATCGAATTCTGGAGTGGTGTATGAGTTTATTCGAAAAAAAAAAATAGACACTCGAAGAACGTGATCCATTTAGTTCTTATCCGATTGTATTTGTGTTGCACTTGACCTACCTCAGCACTGTGCAGATGAGCTGATGCAGCATTGTACATAACCACTCAGGGAAACACTTCTCCATACATCTTCGATGGATAGATCTGAAAAAAATATAATACAGTTATAACAAATTTAAGTTATTTTACGGGACATACTAATTTTTAGGTAATTATATTTATATTTATTAATGTAAGAACATGAACAGAGAAAAAAATTCAGCTTCACAATTTTTGGCACGATTTCTGAAAATTTACTATAATTAAATCATTACGGAAAGACCCCTTTTAAGAGTGCAATAGTGCCAGATAGATATAAAATATATTTAATAATTATATGAAATTTCGTATGTTCTAAATTATTGGTGTGATTTTTTTTTAACAAATTCCATCCAACGGTTTTCGGTTGAAGCATTCCCGGGATTTTATTCGGTCACTTTTTGTCGGGTAAAATCGTTGGATTGGAAAATGGTTGGATCAATTTATTCATTACATTATATTTTTTTTCCCACCTGAGTATTTAAGTTAAATTCGTCCTTTCAAATATTTTTAATTATTCAAAGAGCTCCAAATATTCTTTGCTTATTTTAAAGAATTCTTTGGCAACACCACTGCAGCCACTTTCTTCCAATTCCGTCATTAAATAACGAATGTAGTGGGGAAGAAACAGAGTACTCTGTTTCAAGATCAAATTGTCTTTAAGTTGATTTATTTCCTTCGTTGCTTCAATTGCAGAAATACTCTGACCTTTGATCTTTAATACAACTTGATAGAACGTTGCTTAATTCATAAAAAAGAGCCATAATTCAGAGTTAGTGTTATCAAAAGATTCTCAATATGTTTTGGCATTTATCTATGTTTAATAAGTAGTTTTTAATAGCTCGTAATTAAAACCCAATCGCAAACCTGTGTCAACTTCATTACAAAATTCTTTCAGAGCTTCCACGCTCACAATAGATTCTTACAATAATTCTCACAATAATTCAATAAAATTTTCATTCCGTTAAAATTGCAGTTAATATTATCTTCAGTGGCGGCTCGTGGTTAAAATATTTAGGGGTGCTGCGGAATAGTAAATATTAATTTTATATGAAAAGCATATTTCGGTCATATTTTATTGAAAATATCAAAAAGTAAGGCGAGGTACAAATATTAAATAATAATGTGAGTGACAAGCTGCTTAAAAAAGCTGTGGGTCAACCTGATCAGCGCGATAGGGCGCTTAGCGACTAGACCCCCCCCCCCTCCCGCACTCCGCTACCGCCCCGCATCCATCCAATACACGACGCCGGCAGTGCTGACAAGCAGACAGCGCACTTGTTTCATGTCTTGATCCCGTTTATCAAAGAAAAATAAGCATCGAAGAATTTGTAGCGGCAGCAGGATAGCAATTGTATGGTTTTCTGATCTTGAAAGCTGGTTAAAACGTTCCGGTCAGCTGGATTTCACGCCGAGTTTTGCGATGGAGCCGGGCGATTTCACGAAAAAAATAGCAAAAGTTAAGTACTTCAGTTAAATCGATGTAACTCTTGATACCATTTAAGTTACGTCAATATTTTTTTTGTTGTGTTCAGAAAGGTTATCTCTATGTAAAAAAAAGAATAGTTCAAAATTTCTCTAAGTGTGGTCTGCGTATCAATGAAATATAATTCAACGTTTATCATTTCACGACAATGAACCTATTATATTATTATTAGGAAGTTTTCTAGTGTTTCGTACATAGCATAAAATATTTTGGACATATCAGTCTCATAAAATAATAATATGATCATTCAAACATATTGAAATTATATTTTTCTATCTTTATAATTATTTCTATTGTCCAACGGCAAAAAAAATAATTGCTATTAATATCATAATTATAGACGACACAGCGACATTTTTTAGTGAAAAACGTGAGGAAAATAAGTTCGTGTAGTGAAATAACACTCCATAAACATCAGCGCCAACGAGGACTCGAAAACGCGTCCCCCGGACTTTTACGTTGGCCCGCCAGGTCACGTTTTCGAGTCCCCCGGACCGCAACGATCGCATTTTGAATTCTGTATGATACTTTTCACATCTGACGTGCGATTGAGTACTTCTTTGATTTATAATCGGGTATTTAATTTGTTGATTAACATTACAAGCGCACTTGCGTTTCATTCATTCATCAACAGCCCTTTTGTAGAGCCCTGGCCTCATCCAACATCCTTCTCCATTTTATCCGGTCTGCCGGTAAGTTTCAATGATGCAGTGTCCCTCTGTACACAGTCCAACCACCTCAGCCTGGTCTTTCTTTCCTCCTGGGACAGAAAGGCATGTTAACCATAAGCTATTTCGGCGGCTCGCCGGAGTCTGGCCACTCTTCTCCTCTCCAGGATATCCAGCATTTACATTTTTGGCATTCTTTAAATGAA
Organism: Philopotamus ludificatus; assembly: GCA_022495035.1. Lineage (NCBI taxonomy): Eukaryota > Metazoa > Arthropoda > Insecta > Trichoptera > Philopotamidae > Philopotamus > Philopotamus ludificatus. The sequence continues at coordinate 60,469 of JAGXCT010035530.1, read as the reverse complement.
GGGTTCACGTACGATAAAAAAATAATAATCAATCGTTTAGGAATTAGCAGGCTTCTAGACTGCGCTACTAGCTGCTACCTCAGATGATTTTTAGATTTTTCGTGATCTTTTTTTAAATCGTTTCAAGCCTTTCTCAATCAACGTTAGTCGGTTTATAAAACTTTAATTTATGAAGCTATACTATGAATATATAAATTTTGATAGTGTAAGTTAATTAAAGTTTAGCCGAAGCGGTCTCTAATAAAGTAATCGGTCTCCATAGAACTTTAATATCATAACTTATTTATCTTTAAAAGCAGTTTAAAGTTTTACGATATAAAATTGCGGGATATTCTGTATAAAACAATTACATATTTTCAGTGTATGATATATTTTATTTTTGACGTCTGAGTTATGTTATCAATAAATCCGTACACGCTATATTGCGCCTTGCGAATTGTGAGCGGATATTAAAGTAAGGTTTTTTTTATTATTAGTCCATTGAGTTAAGGCCGTTTGGTTCTTTAATGTTCGCATAAGTCACAAAGTTTGTGGTTGTTTGCGAAAAATTCGTGCCAGTGTCGCAGGGGATCCAAACGATTTTCGCACGTGTCGTTTATTGGTAGGGCGAATATTTTCTTTGCAGCTAATGTCTGAAACGTCAACAATATGGCCGGTAATTACGTGAAAAAAATTCAAAATTGTGAGGGCGGAACCGATTCATCGACGCATGGCCGGGTCCAGGTCTCTTTATTCGAATTTCTGAGGTTTACATAAGGCCCGGACCTCCGTAATGTAAACTCGGTTGTTTGCCGCAATGCCGTATAGTTGGGCCAACCCGATTTTACAATATAATCGTTTCGCCCAACAACCCGCAACTCTACCAGTTTCTGAATAAAACGGTCGTTAGTGGAACAAGTACGGAATTGTTTCGATTAATTTTCAGCCCTTAGCTAAGTGACCGCCTTTAATCTTCGTCTACTTTTTTTTTAAGCTCGCGAAAGAAGTAAAATAATATAAAATGGAAAAAAAATCTTCCATTTCCTTTCTCTGCGTGCTGAGACTATAAATTCGTATCAGCATTTTTGTTTATTCATTCAATAAAAGTGTGTCAAGAACGATCCGTTTCATTTATAGGGATATGTATATGAAAAAGAATAATAGAATGAGTTCCATTTTCTATATATTTTTTATGGTCGTCTATTTTTTTTTTTTATACACTTGTCCCATTTTATTATATACCGCATCGACCATGTTTGCGAAAAATTTTCTTGCGACATCGCAAAAATATCCGCACATTTTATTATAATAATATAAAGCAACGGAAATATATTCCGGTACACACAATTATATTGAAAATAAATAAAAGTGTTTACACATTTTATGCGTACATACTGTACGCGCAAAAATACACGGTTACCCGAAACAATATATGCATAATTTGATATTATTTAAATTGTTACATAATTTTTGATTTAAAAAACCTTCGAAATTTCGAACAATATATCATTCGCTTGGACACTTCAGAGCAGATATCGCCCCACTTATTTTACGTAGTTCGGGAACTTTGCCAGAATATCTCTGCCAATAATCTACAAAGCCTCCCCATCGCCTTCCAAAATCCATATTGCTTCATATATTGCGATTCATTCGATGGATCTGAGATAAGTCGATCATCGAACAATTCGCGCGTTCAAGTGGACACGATACTAGCAGATACATAAAACCATCAAATAATTATTATTTTAATAATTTCTTTTGGTATCGCGTGATGACATTGTTGCTGAATCTGCCAAATCTCCAGATTACTTTAACACCTCTAGCGTGTTTCACGAAACGCTTCGTGTACTCCGAAAAATTTTGTTCCAATATAATTATAAAAAGTTAAATATTTACGTCATACTGCTTCATTAATAGTAATATTGCATTATTTATAAATATTAATATTGTTTTCGAACGCACTGTTGTGTTCGATTCGCTTCATCATAGCATGTCCGTATAAAATTGGTTATTACCGTTAATTTATTACATTTTTTAATGAAAATTCAGTCTTAAAATATGCTCAAGTTATATAGTTTCTGAGGTCCAATAAAATGTTTCACCGTTCGCGTAGAATTGCTTTCAGGATACTTTTTTATGCGTTCGAAGCGTAAATTGTAGGGTCTTAAAAAGAAATATTTTCCATAAAATTTGCATAAAACTTTCATTTTCAAGGCAGGCCCCCAGCAAATGAACGAATCTCCGCTTTTCGCAGATGTATAAAAAAAAACTTTGCTACCTGTAGATACGTAGATAGGTGTAGGTGGGTGTACAAATGATTATTGGGGGAACAATGGAGAAGGAGACTCGGCCGTGCAACGAGTTGACATTTTAAACAAAATAACTCTGTTTTATTGTACGGGTATAATTCCTGTCTTGTACAGAGGGCTTCCATTGAAATGGGGAATAATAACAGCATAATTGTCCGAATAACAGGTTAATTAATCGTTGGGAGTGAAGTTTATACAGTGACAATTTTTTCCTTAAAATATGTTAATTACGTACAAATTTGAGCTAATTGCTCAATAATAATATATAAAAAATCTGTAGTAGACTATATATAGATATTATGATAAATTAATCGTATTTTAATTGGGAGATACTTGCACGTGTCATCGCGGGGAGCGCTCTCCGACATCTGACTTATACAGTGCCTCGAGATCTCCGCTATATAAAATCACTATTCATCATATATTTAATTATATAAATTAATAATTGAGGTTTCAGACCCCTAAAACACAGTGTCCTCGTCTATTTTTAAGAAAAATACAACGATTCTAGTTAATAAATCGTGTCTGTTCCACCTATATTTATTTTATATAGTTGTTAATCACTGTTAGCTTATAAACAACATCATTATGGCTAAAAATATTACCTAAGCTATCCCCTTTTTTAAGTTTCCTGTTTTTTTTAAATCTGCCAGATATGGAAACGTGTTATTTCTGGAGTCACATATTCGGAAACTATTTGGATCTGTTTTTCGGCTACAATTTTTCCATTCCAGAAAACAATTTAAGCGTTGGAAAATGGTTTAAACTCTTATAGAACATTTACTTGATACTGAACCGATTTCCATTGATAGTAAGGGTTAAAATACCGATGAGATTTGACAGCAAGGGTTAAAATAAACAGTCAAACGTCAAGTAACATTATTTATATTAAGATAGTATAATTTAAAATTCAAATATATTTATTTATTTATTTGACTACGAAGGATCGATGGCATAATAGAAGGCTTTCAAAGCGCTATTCACATATAAAAAAAATCGATAAAGATTCTAAAGATGCAGGAGGAATAAGTCTCTCACACTAATATCCTCCCAGTGTCAAACCACGACACTGGGAGGATATTAAAATTATTTGAGTTAAATTGGAATTTTTGTATCATTTTTTTCTAATTATTTATTCAAACCAGAATGAATTGTGGTATTAAATTAATTAAATCCAACGCAGCAAACTACTTACATAAATATTTTTATAAAACATGCGGAGGTAATGGGTCTCTTCCTCCTACATACCTCTGGCCAGTGTTATAAAGAATACCCTGAATTTTCATCGGCCACCTATCCGACTTCTTACTTAGCTCAGTCGCGGTTAACTTACATTATCGAAATAATATGTATGTTACCTACAAAATATAACACTGGTTATTTGATTTAAAATTCGTGAATCCATCGATTGCACGCGGTTCTGATTTTACACGGCTTTTAAATAAAATAATTAGAATCAATTTTTACACAGTTTTTAGTTTAAAAAGCTTATAAATATATAAAAAAAACTTGATTTTTGATAACTCAGTTGATGATAAATACCTATTTGGAGGACAAAATATGACCTTGTAAGCAAAAATCCGATTAAATCGGCTCGTGACACTTTTCGCATAAGCGTCGATCGTCTATTCGATCAACCTTGAGGCATTAAAACGGTTTAAAACCTCGTCTGTCTTGGTATAATAAAATTTTCTGACCAAAAATTGATCTAAATACTAAAAAACTATTTGAAAAAACGTATAAAAAAATCAATTCCATCCTAGTATATTTAAAGTCGTCGAATCCGCATCGGAAATGTTCAGCAATTTGCATGATTTTCACTTTATTTTTCCGTGAAAAATGGCGGAAATTTATTTTCCTGCATTCAGTGTCTGCGAGCGGAAATGGCACCTATTTATGCACATTTCTGCAATCTCTCTTCCGCAAGTATGCACTTGCGCCGTGGATGTATGCAGTCGGCGTGAATAGATTTGAGGCAGGGCCCCTCCGTTTCTCCAGGGGATTACCTGAAATCAGGTAAATGCGGCAGCGACAATTTGCACGGATGAAATCTTTCAGAGCCGTGCTCCGTTTAATCGGTTGAATTGCGCCCAGAAACACGATTATGAAAACGTGCACAACGAAAATATGCCGAGATTCAGAGAGCACGATATCGAACGAAGTGTGTGGAAATAAAATTTGCGAAAAAAAAAACGTTATAATTCGCGATTCGCACATTTTTATTATTAAAAAGTAATTTTGCTAATTCTTTTATGCGGAGCTTTCATCCATTAATCGTATCAAATTACCATTTTCCGACGCTTCGCAAAATATAAGCGGGAATATATAGGCCAGCTTGTGGCTGAGAAAAAAATACATGTTTTTAATCTTCACAAAGAAATATATTCCATTATCGGATGTGCTTCACTTTCAGACATCTGAAAATGGAAGCCGTCGTGGGTTTACGTCATGATATTATATATTGGAGTGAATCCTAGAAGAGCTTTTCAATAAAGTCTGAATTTTCCACATCTTGAACATACTTTGTGCCACAGTGGAAATCGGCTTCAGATGAAGACTCTCAACTTCAAGGAAATTTCATAAGGGAACGACGGCTCTTTTGATGCTCGAGCGATTTTCCATTTCATCTACGCGGTAATGAAAACACCTATTTGTTTCTTCACAATTGAAATACTTTTTTTGACGAAATTTTCAATTGTACAGGAACATCTGTCTAAAAAAAATATTCCATTATCGGATGTGCTTCACTTTCAGACATCTGAAAATGGAAGCCGTCGCCATGGAAACTGTTTCGGCACGTAATCGAGTTATTGATGTCGGTTGGATGTAATTGGATTAACTATGTGTTGGTGCTCCGTAGCTGCTGGGCGTAGCTGATATCCGCCAACTCGATATTCCACCGCAATTCCAGATATTAATGGAAAATACGTGTAACATAGTTGAGGCAACCGAAGACATATTTTCGACATTGATAAGGGTTGTGCAATTTAAATTCATTTATTATTCTGCGATTTCGCCCGAATTATTGATATGTATGTAAAGTGGCGTATTTTTTGGTTCAATGCTTAGGATATTAGGAATATAATATGACCATTTCGGAGTAGACTTTTGATACTTGGTTTTAATCTTGCTGTTTCAGCGTTCTCTCCAAGGGTTTCGCATGAGGAGAATCTGAAATTTTGCGAGTGTTGTATGTTAAAATCACTTTTGAGACTAAAACTCGTTAGTTTTAACGGTTATGTTTCGAGTTAATGAAAATTATTTTATGAAATTTTAAGTCTATTTCACTTTAAATAGATTAAATTAATAAACATAAACGTTTCAAATGCTAATCATAAATTCGAAATTATAGTCAGAGATACCCAAAAATGAATCCGATACGCAATAATACAATATTTTTATAGATTGATCGAAAAACGAATACGATTTCTTACAAAAAATATTTTTTTGTCGTTGCTGAGATTTTTTTGACTGATACAAAAAAAAACAACAATATGATTCTTAGATGAATGAAATATTCGGTTGCTCGTTGTCTACATCAGGCGTGAATGGTGAGAAATGTGCTGAGCACTCGCACACATGAGGACATAGATATGAGCGAGCGAGATCAACACACAGGCGCACCAGCTATGCATGAATAGAATGTGCTCGCGTTGTTAGAGGGACTGCCGCGATTTATATTGAAGTTCGCGTTATTGGAACACGCGCTAATATTATTACCGTATCTTTGTTCAGAAGTCAAGGAGTTTTTAAATCAGTACATCATAAACTACCACATAATGTAATATTCAGTAGAATCTAGTACACAAAAAGGATATAAAATAAGGTCATATTTTATTAAAATACAGAAAACTCTCCTATAACGCTCTCTACTATACTGCGGTTTTCTATAACAAGTATTTCATAAATATGTATAAAATGCATTGCTGCTTGAAATAAAAAAATAGGGTTTATGTCATTTGGTTGACTATTAAAAATATCACGTGACATTGGCATTAAACAAGGTCTTCTAGCCGTGCCGATAGTTTATATTGAGGACCCCAAGTTTTAAATTTTACTCGATAAATCTTTTAATATAAGTCCTACAAGTCACACGCTTTTTGTAGTTGTCTAGAAAAATTATAAAGAATAAATATTAGAAATAATAATTGTCATTGATTATCTGCCGTGATGTTTTTTCTCACTCGCATCTGGTACGATGTGCTGAGTGTGAGTGAATCATGCGAGTGACACGTGCCATAAGAGCTCAGTCTGCGGCGAGACCAAACATCAAACAAATTATGAAACATAATAACTTTTTTTATGCTAAGGATAATTAAATAGTATTGATAAAGGATTTATCAATATCTGACTTATAATGTGTGGGGTCCATGAGAGACCCTCTACAGGCGACACGCTTGTTTTCGAGTCGCCGTGACGAAGGGGTTAAAATATCCGAATTATCGACGTATTGATTTCGTACAATTAACAAAATAAAAATAAAAATCTCTTCTTCCATTTTTTTTTATGAGTGCCTTTAGTTATTTATAATGCGGGTTTTCTACAACGTGATCCTGATTTTATCGTAATAGAAGGGCCGACTGTAGTCACAAATATGAATCGGATTATTAAATTTAAATCTCAGTACTTATAGTATCTAAAATGAATAAAGTTAAATAGTAAGATATTGTTCAAGGGCTATTGTGCTCATACGTAATATGGTATTTGTTAATAAAAGCTTTGTGGGGATCTTAGATAAGGCGAGAATAGAGGCTTTTAGGCTAACTTGACATTAGAATTTTAAAGCAGACTTAAGTCTAAATCGAAAGTAAGATACCTTATCCAATAAAGACCTGCCCGTTAACCGAATAAAATTAGATTAGTACGAAAATAAAATAATAAAATTAGTACGAAAATAAAATAATAAAATTAGTACGAAAATAAAACAGCAACACCATTCTAGTAACTAAAAATAGTCTGACATTATTTTTTCATTCGAGACCATATATTAGAGACCATATAACTAAAAACGGAATATATATATAACACTCTTTCGAAAAGGGGTAAAATTTGCCGTTCTATGGAGAAAATAAATGAAAAATGATTGCGAAATGACTAATGAAACTGTGTTACACGAAACAGGTTCGATTAGGACTTAGTTTTTAATATTAATCATTTGCAATGATTATTAATAAAATAAATAATGACCTGAATTTTTCCTTTTGTAATTATTTAATAAATATTCGAATACTAAAGAATAATTTATTAATAAAAGTAGTATCAAATTATAATTTGTGACAAATTGTTGCCTAATTCTCTTTCCGACTAATTGAATAATAAAATAAATATTAAACTGTCGGATATGATTTATTTCCAATTTTTTTATATACGCTTTCATTCGCTCCTGAATAAATATTTTCGTATGACACCGGCTTTATATCGACACAAATTTGAAAAAAAAAATTGACAAAGTGTGACAGCTGTCATGGCAATTTTTGGCATCGCCATTATATTAGACGCACCGTACATACATATTAAAAATCTTATCTTGAATGTTTTATGAGCTCGTTACGTTTGACGAGTCCAGATCGAACGGTTATTACATTTTTACGATCGCAAACTAAAAGGGTTTTGAGTGTCCGCAGATAAAATATATTTATACAAATCACATACATAAAATTTAATATGAGAAATAACACATAAACGATAATAATCTGCCGTTATTTGATATTTGGTTTTGCAAATGGCAAATTTGTGAAAGAAAATATTTATTGCGTCGCACCCTTATTTAATTACCCGAGCGTATCGAGTTAATGGCCCCCGTATGCGAAATGAAGGGTGTGGTCCTTCAGCATACTTGTAAGTCATCGTGAAACATACTCAAATATTTTTTTAACATAATATAAAGTAACATTGAGAAATTTGATCATTTATGATTATTTATTTAATGCTTGATCTGAAAATATGTTGAATTCTAATTAATTTTACGCTTCATAGATTAAACACGTTGATTAAACGAATTCGGATACATATGTGAATGGAGTAAACAAATTTTCAATTAGCTTTGATCGTGTGCACTGTACCTACAAATTATTCGACGGGGTTTTCAATTATTTTTTCAGCAGTCAACCCGATAATAAATTACTTAAAAAAAATTCGTGTTTAAATATTCTGAAAAAATACACATTTTTCGGTAATCTGATATATCGGAAGTGACGCGCGGTGTTAAAGGTGTCGGAAAATTTACGATTTAACCTTTGTCAGGCCGCTCGCCGTAATATAAATAAAATACGGGATTTTATTATATATTTTTATTTTTTAGGGGCTCTTCCCCTTTTCATTTAAAGTTATATTGGCATATCGGGAAATCACATCTTGTTTAGCGACGTGTAGCGTAATTGGAAATGGAAAAGCGCCGGGGGCCGTCAATTTTCCGAAGCGCACGTGTGTGATGTGCGCGTTTCACGGCTGAAAAATTGCAATTTTAAATTGAAAAATTGTATATACTAAAAATATATACTCGAATTTATTGAAATTATGTCAGGGAATTGCGGAATATTTTTCTGCGCGTTGCTTTGAATGCAATTTATGCCATGCATACAAATAATGAGGTCATTCCACGTGTTTTACACACGATTATGGCGACGAGAAATAATGATTTCCATCGAAAAACATTTTATTCGAATGAAAATCCATAAGAAATTCCCTTATTATTATATATTAGAACAAAAATATAAATTTACCATTAATTTTTGCATTAAAATTAACCCCTTGTGTGATTTGCCCGAATACAATTCGGATAGGTATTTTGCTGACACAGTGATTTGCCCGAACTGGATTCGGGCACATTGTACACGAAACTTTTAATAGTGATTTTATAGTGAATCCAGCTCGGGTCATTCCTCCACCAGTCTAGAGAACGCATCGCGCGCGTTGAGTGACACGTGTCGTAATTTGATCTTTCGAGAACAATTACCCACTTTTTTCCAAGAGGCTGACCACAGAAGTGGTTAATCTTTTCTTAATGGTCCAGGGGTATGTAAGCACTTTGAAGAGCACGAAACTCCTTTAAATGTCCTACACGTCAATTTTAATATATTTGGGTTTTAATCGATTTGTTAATACATTTTCTTATTCATTTTTTGAATAAATTGAAACTTAATATAAATTGGATAATAATGAAATCACGAGTGACTCTCGTGGCCGTATTTCGTTGTAAATTTCGATAAAATTTTTTCGGTATATATATATATATATAATATACGGAAATACTATGCCTTACCGACGGTTTTTGACGGTATCCAGATTTTTACATTTTCGAACAACGAGGAAGCTGATAAAACTGATCGTATAAATAAAATTCGATCTGTGGTTGATTATTTAAATAATAAATTTCAAAAAATTTACACTCCTGATGAGAATGTATGCATAGACGAATTTTTTAATCAAAATTTTGTTAATTTTTTTCATACTTGTCTTTTAAAAAAAAAACAAAAAAAAATCGTAACTTTTTTCTAATTTTAAATCTAAGGTTATTTCTGTTTTCCATCAACTAATTTCCCGCTTCCTTTTGACGCAATACTTACGTAATCTGAAATAACGGAAAAAAAATCTTCGTATTTTTCATATACCGCATAAAAAAAGAGCGCACAAAAACAGGTTTGATTGTATATACCATTTTAATTGATATGTTATGTAATTCTGACAAGAGCTACTAAAGAATGTTTTATTTTACGATTGGAGGTCAATTTTTTCATGAATTCCTTTCACGGAAAACTCTGTATCCGGAGTTTTCCGGTCCCAGCGGATATCGTTTCCCAGCTCGTGTGTTTCTCCATTGTTTTGTGCGGTGTTTTTTGTTTGTCTTTTGTTATTTGCTCCACGGCCCAACTGCTCCAAACCCTTTGTCCGTAAATGACTTATTACGAACGACGGCGAAATACATTTGACTTCAAAGCAAGACCACGCCGTTTGACTTTTTTGCGTTGACAAGTTATTTCTTTCAGAAAAAATAAATAGAAATGATTCGGTCAGAGTGTTTCCGACGATCGCCATTTAAAATTATCCGTGAGATAATCACGTATTTGTTAGAAATATTGTCATCGAGCCAGAAGGGATGAATAATAATTATACATATAAATTTCGGAACAAACGGCCATTAATCAATTTGTTTCCGGTGATTTATGACTATTGGCACGTACAGAAGTTTCAGCAATTAATCATTCTTATTTTTGACGGTATAAAATATTAATAAATCATTTTCAAGCGAACCCCCCGAGTTCAAGGACGCACAGATCACTATCTCTGGTGTATATATCCGGGCTTTATCTGCAAAGTATAATTCTTCAGCGCGAGTTTCAGCTAGCACATTCGAGTGCTTGGTATCTGCGGAGATGTTATGCGGTGTTTCTCCGCTGGGTAAACCAACAAAACTTATTCGCGATTTTATCAGGCCGCAACAAGAGCCCCACTGTGACCCATCCCTCTTCAGCTCCTTTATCTTTATTTCTCTTCCAGTGTGCCGTTATATATTTTTGCGAGGAATTCTTTCGACAGAAATAAAATGAGAGAGTATCTCAGTATCTCTCCTACTCCGCCGAATACTCATCGTGTATTTATTTCGTTACGTGAGAGAACAAAAAATTCGTTAGGGCAAGACAGAAAGCGATGGCTCTGTTTGTTACATATTTTTTCTCCTTTATTTTCAGAATTTATCTGGAACGTAACATCTTATCGCATATACAATACATACCTGATGTATAAAACGTGTCGAATTTTTTAGAGGAATCTTGGGAATTTTTAATAACTGTTATTATCGAACAAAAAAGGTGAACCTTTTCAACTCTTATTGGTCGAATCTACGTTAACTCTCATTAATTGTATTTTACGAATATATAAAAAAAGATTTTCAATGGTAAAATGAATAAAAAACATCTATAATTGCTAATTGGTAATTGCGAGATTAAAGTATTAATAATATCTTAATATTAATATTCAATTAAATGATCCGCTAATGAAATATTATGAGAAATATTTGGAATTTTAAAATCAGGGGTTGGCAGTATCCGGGAATTCCAAGCCACAGTCGGGAAATAATATTTTAGACCTATAGAATTCTAAGTGCGTTGAAAATTACGTAATAATACAAACCGAACATTTCGTTAAAATAAAATAGACGTAAACGTAAATTGGAATAAACCATTATTACTTATTTTTTTATAAATACTACATAGATTTATCAATAATAAGTAATACATTTTGAAATTTATCATAAATCGTTCGTAAATTAAAACGATCACATAAATAAACCGGCTAATGGAGTCAAAATTGATCTTAACACATTGCCTACGGGGCGAATCGCGGTCAAACTTGCGCTGGGGCGGGGCGCATTCACCGAAATTTGGTGAAACATCGTCTTTTACAAAAAAATCATAACTCTTTTATTAATCAAGATATTGAGCCGAAAATTAAATTACTTGAACTTCAAGATTTGCTGGATAGTTAATGTAAAAAAAAAATGAAATCCGAAAGCAGGAGTCACTAAACATTTTGAGAACGGGCGTAATTGATTTTTTTTTATAAAACATGAAAATGGTCTTTCAAATGTTGAATTTTAAATATTCATATCGAATGTTTGTGTGTTTGAAATTTCAATGACTTTAGCCCTTGGATCGTTGGATATGCCATAATTCTTATTATCCAAAACAGTTGTTTTTATAAACTCCGAATGTTGAGGAACGTCATAAATTAAAGAGAACAATGACGATATCACACCAGTAAGAATTATTCATCAAAATTAAAACATCCTACCAATGAGAAAATATTTGAAAACAATACATAAGTAATAAACAATTTTAAAAAATAAATCAATAATTCTTAAATAATCTCTACACTCAATAACTAAAATATTTCGAATGAATGGTTTTTATATGCGACCTAGCCGCTTTGCCGATATTCTCCTCAAGGTCTGCCAGCGTATCTGACCAAAATATATATTTAAAAAAGACTGTTGTATAAGTTACAGCCGATCAAACGCGTAGTGTTGGCTAGAGTGTGTTATGCGCGCCCCGGACATACAAAAATACGCTTTTGACGTGGAATCCACGTCCCCCGTAGGCAATGTGTTAATAAAATATAAAACTTATTAAGATGTCGCATAAACTAGCCGAAAAATAAATGAATAACGTTTTTATTGAGATCGAAGATGAAGTCATAAAAGATTTGGATAATTTAGACGAAGATAAAAGAAGTGGTATAAGAAAATGTTTTTCCGACTATTAGACACGATCACACTAAATGCATATAATCTTCCTTTTATAAAGAAAAGACAAGGAAGAATCCTAAATTTAGCGATTATTGACTGGTTGCGATAGAGATTTCTACCAATAAAAAAAACGTATATCACGCTACTGTTCATTCGCTTTTATTTAATTGTACAATTAATATAACTTTTCTTTTACTTTCAAGCGAGACAATAAAGTGAATTGACGTCACGTTGAATCTTTTTGAAAAGTTTTATTCAAGCTCTACGTTATGAAACATTAAATCATACAAATTTTGATTTTTTTTCCAGTAAAACTCCGGACTTCAAAGAACAATTCTTTGCGACAAAAAATGAATGTTATATAACACATTTCGTGAAAAAAAATATCTTATATAATACGTCAAACGATTCAGGTTATATTATTCGTAAATTTGATATCTGGCACGAATATTACGTTGCGAATTTGTAGTAATGTTTTTGACATTTCGTCTATTCATTGTTAAACACAGCCCCGAGCAAACTTGTCTGGTGAGTGTTTGACATGACAGCATTGACTGTTTGTATTATATTATGTCATTTTGATCCGCCATTGCCCAAAAATTGACACAGTGCTTCAATGCGAAAATTAATGCTCGACATTATGGCGCTGTGGAAGAGATGACATTTCCACTTCATCTTTTGCCGGCTCGCAGTTAACTCATCTTGACACATTTAATGGTACGACTGTGACCTGAATAATCGAGACATTTGACATTTTCATGCATTAATTCAGTACGTCACTGCGCTCTAGATGGCGGAAAATAATATTTAAAAATAACTATCTGAAGGCTTGCGATAAAAAAATATTTGATATGGAAAGACGCGATGCTTCAGGCGAAGGCCTGATTGGCCAATCTATCAGGTTGTCGACGGGTTGGTAGAGTGCTCTTCGAAAATCAATTCCTACGGGTATATCCACACTACGTGCCTCACTCACGGAATAACTAAACTCCAATTTAAATGCAGCATTTTTTGTTTATTTCAACAAAAAAAATGTATGCTTAGTCATATTATTCGATTGATTATATCGCGTATTTATATAACCGAATAAAATTTCGCTCAATTTTATATGGAAATCTATGGAAAAACTAAAGTGGGCGAATAGGTATAGATTTACATGTGTGCGGGAATTTTTCATGCATCCAAATTCGGGGGGGTGGTCGGGGTGGTTTATTATGTAAGCCGAGCAAATAAGAACCCTAACCGAATTCTAAAAATATCGAGGCCAATAAATGTGATATTTTCAGGAAACGTACAAAATTCAGAGTTGAACGAACCGATATTTTTTTAATGACGCTCGCTGATTTATCGACATTTCAATAATTTCAGAGCATTTAACAATTTCATGTGCTAAATTTTAAAGCAGCTCGTAAACGTCGGCGTAAGTGCCGATACATTATGCCTGAGCCCACTTAATGTATTACATACGTTATCTGCGAATTAAATTAGGCAAATTTTCAACGAATAATAAATATTATATACAGTTAGAGAATGACGAATATCAAGGACAATCAACGCGGCGAATATTAAACGATTATCCCAGAATAATAAATCGATATCAAATATACACTATTTTGCTGAATAAGTTATTCGCATGATTCATATGACTATAAAATATAAATAAATAATATGACTATTTTTAAAATAAAGCCCTGCCCTTCAGAACATAATTATTAATAATATGAAAACCGTATAATATTTTTCAATGCCATAATGTTCGCTGAAAGGCTTAAATCTATAAAGTAAAATTAATTCTGTTCATAATTCGTATTATAAAACAGATCGTGGTTTTTGTGAGAGATTCATTTGTGGTGCAAGACTGCAAGGTGCTGCGGAAGATTAAATGTTAAATAAAGTATATTGACTACCCCCCCCCCCCATCCCGCCGCCGTCCCGCATCCATCCAATACACGACGCTGATAGCGCCGACGAGTAGACGGCGCTCTTATTATACACCGCAATTATATACACAATATATAATCAATAGACACCTACACTTCTATAGCATTTGCGGCGATTTTTTGTATTGCGGTCCCTTCTATAGCGTTATAAGTAAATCACCGTCGAAAAACGTTCAGGGATATTCATCACAATAGAGTAAAAAAATATTTTTCTACTTGTATGATCGTGGAACAAATTATGATCACGTAAATCGATGCATACGATTTTTAAGGCATTACGTATGTTAAGGGTGTTTCCAATCATTCTATTTATTAATAAAAAACTATTTAATTATTTAATATGGACATACGTGCATATCTATTAATCTTAATAATAATATTATCTAAGAACTAATAATTTAATAAGGCCTCTGTAATAATTATTCGAGCAAGCGTCGATTTCTTTGATTTGTAATTTGACACTTGAATGAAAATTATCAAATTATTTATGTGTTTTTTTTTATTTCTTAGCCATGTTGCACAGCTAGCACAAAAAGCACAAATTTTCGAACGTATAAAATACGGAGAAAAAGTTAATATTAATGATATAAGCGAAGAAAGTTTGGAAATTAATTTTCATGAATCGAATGAAAATTTAAGCTTAGAAAGATTATATAAAGGATTACAATTGTTTAAAGAGCTAGAAACATATTTTGTTTAATACGATCGTTCAACAGAGCGATTAGCTCAAAGAAACAATTAGAAATATTTCAAGCCTCATATAATAAAATTCAAAAAGAAATGCAGACAGTAGTTGTTTTCGACAATAAGGAAAATATTCCAATTATTAATCAAAGGGATGAAGTAATTAAGCAACTGGTATTATAAAAGTCTGGATAGAACGTGATATTAAATGACTGATTCTTGAATGAATGACTGAACTTCAATTATTGTGTGTTTTTAATATATTTTTATTTTATATTAATATGAAGCCTAAATAAAATATATATTTTCGAAAAGGTCAGATGTTTGCTTCAAATCGCAAGATACAATTAAAAGAACCTAACCCAAATTTTGTATGGGCGCCTTACTTTCTATAGCGTTTTTTTCTATAGCGTGGTCCCTATCTCAACGCTTAATCTCAATATTTTTTTCTCAATTTGCTTGGGAGCGAACGAGCCGCCGATAATTCCTTAATACTTTGCTGATATTCTACTCAGGGAATCGAAACGTTATTTTTTCGAATATAAATTCGCATACTCAGGTGTGCGAGATCCTATATTTATTTATAATTAAAAAAGATGGGAGTCACCTCTAATTATAAAATATCTCTCAATGTATTTTCATTTAAACTATTTATATTGTCTCGTAGAATAAACTTCAAAGAGGAGACTCTAATTCAATACTAATATGTGTTGCTGGAACTCCTAAAACCACCACTGAATTTAATATAAATTAGGAAGTGCAAGTTTATTTTGCACCAAAATTCAAAAACGTATATGATTAAAGTTATTTAATAAATGTTTTATGTTTTGTTGATTAAAATAAGGAGTTTTTGTGTCTCTAATACTAATTCTTTGTTACTTAAAAAATGCAATGAAACAAGAGTTATAAATTTGTTACAATTTTAATACTAATAATTATATGGCTTTAAGTAAAAATGAAATACTCATATTCTCGTCATGACTGATGTTGAGTTTCAGCATAAAAATTACCAAATAAAATGAATTATTTCAACAAGTTTGTTGCAATTAAGCATCGTAAACACAATGGCAAACCAGACGGTTCTGAATGGCTCGGTAATCCGATTACTCCGTTATGAATTTCAGTCATGTGGACAGATTGATAGTGCAAGCTTCCCGTTGATGAATATTACCTCATAGTTCCTGTCCAATTAACACTGAAACAATTCGCACAAACGCGACGGGGAAATAATGGCGTAATCAAATCGTCCGTATGATGTACGGATTCAAATTTAAATATTAACCGTGTCGTTCTTTGTCCGGTTATGTGTTTAGCTGCGAAGCCACACAACCGCTGTGACGATCCACGGCCTTCGCCGCTGTTGATGGACAGGTCGTTCTCAAAGGGGCTTAATTTAAATTGGCAGTGTGCAAAATTTAAATCTACGTCGCGACTTATTATCGAAATGGGGATAATTCGTTCCATTTCGCCATCCATTTTCGTGCTGGATATTTTTCCGCGCTTTTATAATTCCGACTTCCGACGGCGAAAGTTTGCCAATTCCTCGAAATTGGATAAAGCATTAGTGGATTAATATTTTCAATGTAAACAGCGCTCGGTGCTCGTTTCGGTTCGGATAGCGAATTTTAACTACATAAATTGGAGTGTAACGCAATTTGATTTAATTTTCTTTAATAAATACAAAGTCGAAAATCAATTTTTGAACCGGTTCAATGATAACGCAATGATTGAAATGTTTTCCGACTGTTTTATTTTCCTAAACCAATATAATACAATCGTTTTAAATTGACGCTCAAGTTTTATATTGACTTTGAAACAATTCCAAATCAACCCCGGCCGTAAAACAACCCTAAACTGATTAAAATAACAGGAAAATGGCTTTCCGTCTTTAATTTAAATTGGAAAAGGCTCCACATTAAACGCAATGGAAACATGCCGATACTATATAACTATTTAAGCTATTGTTTTAATAACATTTTAACTCAATGTTTATTTAAATATAAAAAAAATTATTAAATAGATTGATTAGAATTTTTAGAAGCATTAGCACGATATTAATTGAATAAGCCAATTTTCTTTATATTAATATGAACATATACTTCATTTTTCACGGTAAATATGTTCCATAAAACCACCGCGTAAGCCAATATCATAATATTGATTCAAAATTATCTTAAATAAATCGTCTTTTACCCATTCTTAGATATAACAAATAAAAAATCACTGAGTACACCAAAATACATTAACCTTTTTAACGGTCATAAAATAATCAAATATTGCCCAATATCAAAATCAGATTTTGATAAAAAATGTTTACCGGTTTAGTTCCGGTTTTAGTTCGGGTGAAAATAACACTAGAAGTATATTAATATTTAATCATAACAATATAACATATATTCACGATTAAAGTGTCTTATCTTATATCTAATTATAAAATATATCCCAATGAGTTTTCATTTAAACTACTTCTATTGTTTCGTAGAATAAACTATAAATCAAAAAGGACCTGGAGCTCTTTAAACCACCATTGAAATTTTGTATAAATGAGGATGTGGAATTTTATTTATCTAATAATATTAGGTCTATTAGAGTCTTTTAATATAAATCCTACATTTCAGAAACTTTTTTAGTATTTGGCTAATAAAGTCTTAAGAATAAATATTATAAATAATTATTGTCCTTTATTATCTCCAATTGCAACGCGTGAGATGTTAATTCTAGCTCGCATCCGGTAAGATATGCCGAGTGCGAGTGAAACGTGCGAATGACACGTGCTGCGAGAGCTCAGTCTGCGGTGATTCATCGCTGAGAGCGTTGTCATTTAGGGCATCATATTGATTAGTTAAAAATCCAAAATATTGAGTAAATTATGAAGCATATAATAAATAACTATTTTTATTCTTAGAATATTATAAGAATTAACTCGCAGTGATGGATGTCTTAAATTAGCAAACTTTAAATATAGTTGTAAAAAAAATGATCAGAAAACATCATAAAAGAATTAGGTAAAAAAAACGGTCAAAATAAATCCTAAGCCTTCGATAAATTAAATTTAAAATCAAAACCTAGCTACTTTAGTTGTCTATAGTTTAATAATCAGATCAGTATTTCCTAAACTGTCGTGAGTGCTGTATTCAATATATAAAAAATATGGCATAGTTATGGAACGCCTGGAGCAATTTACTAATTTCAATAGGCCTCTAGGGATGGGGGGGATGACTTGTAAAAACCGATATTGGTCGAATCCATAGTATTCAGGGTCGCCGAGATGAATACTGACATATATAAAAGGATATAAAGGATTTTCCGTCCTTTTCTGATCTAAAAAAAATAAAAACAACAATATTCACGCACGCGATGTTTTTTCTCGCTCGCATCCGGTGTGATATGCAGAGTGCGATTGACACGTGCTGCGACACATTGCCGAAAGCGTTGTCATTTATGCGTCAAATTAGTTAAAAATCCAAAATATCATGAATTTTATTCTTAAAATATCAATTTTTAAAAAAATATCACGTGACTATTAAAAATAGTTTTTATAAAAAGTTTCAGATGACACGTATCTTGATTACAATTTTTTTTCCTAATAGCATTCCTCTATTAAACTCGAATCCCTTCTTAAAATTTTCAAACTATCCTCTACCAGCAGGAAAATTTTGATTGTTCAATTTTTTCTTTAAATCATATATTCTTTTGAGTAATGTTTCTGTCTATAGATACGTTTTTGTCATTGCAGACTTCTATCCATATCATAAGAACTCTTTTCATCTCTCTATTATTACTGAGGATGTATAAGCAGTATTTTTCTTACTAATACGATTTTTTTTTAAATCGTGTTATATAAAGCATAATTTAGATAATATTCCAAAAATGTGGTGCATTTTCTTGAATGAGGTTTCGGAACCAATATTCATATGAGACTTTAAATTAAAGTTAAGTAATGAATATGCATCAGAAGAAATGTTATTATTCGAAAATATTTTCACCTGCTACAGACTTTTATCCGATAAAAATTAGCATTCAGCAATCATAATTTCAAATGGCATAATATTAGCATGTGTACATGATGAATTCACAATATTGAATTTTCATCTGCAGAATTTTTCAGCACGTTTTCCTCTTGCGCATTAAGCTATTGTTACAATATCAGCACTACCCACACACACATTTTATTATTTCGCGGCTTTTTGTTTTCATACGTTTCAGAGATTTATTCCATGGTGTGGCCGTGTCGCTTGTCGCATACAATATTTTCACGTCAAATCCAACGACACGGCTGCCATAATGAAACAATAGCTGTCTCCAGCATCTAGTCTCGTTATGGTGTATTATTAGAGGCATCTGCCGGAGGTGGTGGGATCCGACGACGGCTCTATGTATGTCGATGACGTGTGTCTGTGTTTGTGAGCTGACGGATACAGAGCCTTTCAGGGCGCGCTGAACATTTTTTTCATTAATCACGTTTTTGTATACGTGATTAATTGGGGAAACGTTGCCGAAATATGTAGATTATCGAAAATGATTAGTTAGTTTATGGGTTAAAAAAAAAATATGTTGACATTGCAGAGTGATGAAAAAAAAGCTTTCACGCGTATGCTTTTGTTCTCCGCTCGCCAAAAACACTTTATTAATGCCATGGGACGTAATAACAATTTTCGGGACCCTCCGTGCACAATTATTGTTTAATTATAAACGTATGCAAATTGCATACATTAATTATTAGTTTGTATGTGAGGCGATTTTGATATGTTTTAAATAAAATTTTGGATGCAATTATATTGCGGCCATGTATTATTTATGCGATTAAAAAAGATGTTAATTATTTATAGTGTGAGCCGTGCATAAAGTACATTGACCAGACAAATGCGTTGGTGCATGAACTTGGTGTTGATGCTTTATTTTAGAATTTGACTTTAGAAATAGCATTGGATTTCGAATCGCACAGGATTTGCAATGTTTCATGAGTATTCATCTTGAAGCAAAGCAATCGCTT
This sequence comes from Philopotamus ludificatus, assembly GCA_022495035.1. Taxonomy (NCBI): domain Eukaryota; kingdom Metazoa; phylum Arthropoda; class Insecta; order Trichoptera; family Philopotamidae; genus Philopotamus; species Philopotamus ludificatus. Next base: position 40,321 of record JAGXCT010035530.1, on the reverse strand, counting down.
TTATATCGATATGATATTTTTTTTATATATTGCGTGTCCGGTATTTTGTCCGGATTTTTTTCGGACAAATTATCGGACGGAATTCCGCATGATTATATAATTATAGAAAATTTATATTTTGATTATGTTGGGGATTCACAGTTTGACGAATATGTTAGGTTCGAAAAAAATGTATGTTCCAACGCGTCGGTGTCCGACGGCACCAGGGCAACAGACACGCGAGCCGGCGAGTCCCGCGAGACGCGATACAGTTTTCCGATTTAAAATAGACCGAGTGTCTGCTCTGCTGACCCTGGCATTGTCTAATTACTGCGGCATGCGCTCCCGATAACTTTCGCCTGAAAAATCATGCGCAGGAGTCGCCCGATTTTTTTCAGCGAATCGGCAAAACGGCTACTCGGTCAGTCGGTCGGGGTACAGTCGGCGCATGTGTCCACCGGACATTGGGAGCGTATGAGGCCGAACATGTCCGACGTCTGCAACGGATTGTTTGCCCATATGTTTTTATCGACATGTCAATCTTTAGATTAGCGGCACATTGAACTTGAATGACGTCATCCAGAATTATATTTGCTTTCGACGTCAGCCGTTTATTGGTTGAATCTTGCGGTGTTGATCTACGATACATTTCCGCAAATATTATTAGCTGTTCTTTATATCTATTAATATTTATTTTAAATGCATTAAACTTTTATATGTAATTAGCATACCGTCGGTAGACATGTTCTTGATCAATCTGTCATCTTTAAAAATAATAATTTGAATATATTGAAAGTATAACTGACAGTGCAAAAAATTATATTAAAATTAACCAGTGTCGGGGTTTGACACTGAGGAGAATATTTATGTGAGACTCATTCCCCTTGCATCTTTAGAATCTTTATTGAATCTTTATGTATGACTCATTTAAAATAAAGATTTTACTATTTAAAAAAAAATGTAGAGACCGGAACAAATAATAATCAGAAAGTGCCAGATCTGTAGAATATGGTGGGTGTGGCTGTATATCCCATTCAAGATGTAAACGCTTTTGGCGAGTTAACAAACATGTATGAGGTCTCGCATTATCTTGGTGGAACACCACACCATTTCTATTGATCAATTCTGACCTTTTCTGTTCAAGTGAATCATTCAATTTGTTCAGCTGATGACAGTACACTTCAGAATTGATCGTTGTGTTGTCTGGTGGAAGCTCAAAAAAACGATTCCTTTAAAATCCCACCAAACAGATAGCATCACCTTTTTTTGAAGAATATCGGCTTTCAAAGGGCTTTGAGCCGGTTCATCTTTTTTAATCCACGATGTCTTGAATTTAACATTGTTGTAGACAACCCATTTTCGTCCCCAGTGATGATGCGCTTCAAAAATGGATCATTTTCTTGACGTTTAAGAAGCAAATGACAGACCTTTCCGTAAGAACATGAAGAACCCATATGTCGAGCTTTGAGATTAAAACTAGGCTTTTCAAATGCTCACGAACTGTCGAATTCGACAAATGTAATCCGGTGTGCATCAATTAATGCCTTTATTGTGTCTTCATCAACTTCAACTGGCCTTCCAGAACGTGGTGCATCTTCAACATCAAAATTTCCGGATCGAAATTTTGCAAACCAGTCTTGACACCTGTCATCTTCTCCATACACATCGGATAATTGTTTTCTGTTGTTCAGCATTTCACTTATAATTAAAAAAAAGTAAAATATGCCGAAAATCCTGCTTTTCACTTTCCATATTTCAAAGGGTACCAACCAAAAACTACTGCGTAGAATCAATCGAACTTTTTCACAAGCAAGCCTTGCTATATCAGTTGTCAAAATATATAATGATTATGGGGCCTAAGTGTGAAGTTGGCTGTTAAAAAATACAATTAAGTCCTCTATTGAGAAAAAACGAAATGACTTTCCGAACAAGCCAATATTTTTTTTACTATTGTAAAAAAATGAAGTGCATTTAAAGCTAAAGACTACATTGCTATGATATTTTAGTTAGCTTTCGTATTCGTCGTATACATCATGCGACTTGTTCCTTTTTTCAAAGATGAAAAAATATAAAGGACAAGTTTTACCAACATTGATGGGATAGAGAAGGGAATCGCTGATGAAGCTAAACACTATATGGGAACATCTTATGAGGACTCCTTTGAAAAGATAAAATTATTATTGATAAAGGTTTTTTGAGGCAAAAAAGTAAGTATGTACGCAGGTAATCTTGGTATAGTCTATATGCCCAATTCCCAAGCACACATTCATTCCCTTGAAGGATCCCTTTCTAAGTACAAGTCTAAGAATGAATTTCTCACAATTTACCCCCAGTGTCAAATCATGACACTGACTATTTTTTTACATATTATTTCAGTTGGATTCAATTGAAATTTACATTATTTGTAAAAAAATATACATTCAACATAGGATATATGACATTTAATTAATTAATTCCATAGCGCCAACTACCTACATAAATAATTGTATAAACATGAGGTTATGGGTCTCTCACACCTACATTCCCCCTGGTTAGCCTCATAAAGTTTTCGTCGGAATTAACTCGACGTCATCCTGTTTACTATATATTAAAATATTATTTAATGAAAAAATATAATGATATAACATGAGAATATGATTTAAACCTGTGACACCTCTTTGAATAATTTCTCATTGCGGACTAAAATATAAAAGTATACATTTGGAAAACTATGTTTAAAATTGTCGCCATTATTGAGGCGAAATTCGTTTTCGCGTATAGGTAAAAACTATCATATGTGAGATCAATATCTTGTTACTGAGGACAGATGGTACATATATTGATAGGTATACTGTCTGGCAACTCTGAGTGACGTTGGTCAATGGTGGTGTGGGGTGGAGGCTGACGACCTCCACCTACCAATAAATCATATTGACGCAACAAAAAGAGATTTTCAGCACAAAAACTACCCCACAATTTCTCGGATATAAAGACAGTACATTACATATATATTTAATATGATTACTATTTTCACCTGCAGATTTTCCTTTACTCATGTGCATTTTTATATCGAGCACAATACTTCCGTCCAGCTTTGTTAGACGATACATAGAAATTCAGAAATAGATATTCGCCGAGTAGTTGATGTCGGAGCGGAATAAAAAGAGAAATTTTGCAGAATAAGAATAAAACTTTGCCTTCGCCGTTGCGGCACATCTCTTCTCAGATGTAATAAAAGGAAAAACGACTCGTGTCTCTCGTCTCTTCGCCATAGTGGGCCAACTCTAGTGCCGTGCTTATGGCACTAAAATATATATTTTATTATGCGGCGTCTGCAATAGAAAACGAGGGAATTATTAATTTTAACTCTTGGGATATTGCCGCAGACTTGTTTCATTATTTCGTTTTAATTAAATTTGGGCGGTGGTTTTGTGCGATATTGAAGTTTGATGTAAACGAATATTGTTTTGTGAATCAACAATATTATAACGCGAATTTAAATATTTTATGAAAAGAGTTTGATCTCTATAAATACGTTGTATTGTTCGGAAAGTCATTTCGTTTTTTTTTCAATAGAGAACTTAATTGTATTTTTTTCACAGCCAACTTCACACATGAGCCGTTTAATCATTATATATTTTGACAGCTGATATAGCAAGGCTTGCTTGTGAAAAATATTGATTGATTATACGCAGTAATTTTTGGTTGGTACCTTTTCAAACGCCTAGGCTTAATCTCAAAGCTCGACATATGGGTTCTTTTTGTTCTTACGGAAAAAAAATTGTGCCGTCCTGTTGACAACTGTGATTTGCTTCTCAAACGTCAAGTAAATGATCCATTTTTGTAGCACATCATCACTGAGGACGAGGAACGGGTTGTCTACAACAATGTTAACACATTGCCTACGGGGGACGTGAATTCCGCGTCAAAAGCGTATTTGTGTATGTCCGGGGCGCGCATAACACACGCTAGCCGACACTACGCGTTTGATCGGCCAAAATCGGCATAAATAGTCTTTTTTAAATATTTTTTTTTGGTCAGATACTTGAGGAGAATATCGGCAAAAGCGGCTACCATTCATTCGAAATATTTTAGTTATTGAGTGTGAATTATTTAAGAATTTATTGATTTATGTGATAATTTATTTATTACTTATGTATTGTTTTTTTTCAACTATTTTCTAATTGCTAGGATGTTTTATTTTTGATGAATAATTCTAACTGGTGTGATATCGTCATTGTCCTCTTTAATTTTTGACGTTCCTCAGCATTTGGAGTTTATAAAAACAACTGTTTTGGATAATAAGAATCATGGCCTGTCCAGCGACCCAAGGGCTAAAGATTTTGAAATTTCAGAAACACAAATATTCTATATAAATATTTAAAATTCAACATTCGATTGACCATTTTCAAACCATGTTTTATAAAAAAAAACAATTACGCCCGTTCCCAAAATGTTTAGTGACTCCGCTTTCGGATTTCATTTTTTTTTACATTAACTATCCAGCAAATGTTAAAGTTCAAGTAATTTAATTTTCGGCTCAATATCTTGATTAATAAAAGAGTTATGATTTTTTTTTGTAAAAGTCGACGTTTCACTAAATTTCGGCGAATGCGCCCCGCCTCAGCGCAATTTTGACCGCGATTCGCCCCGTAGGCAATGTGTTAAACGCAAGAGATCATGGAGTAAAAAAGATAAACTGGCTCAAAACGCCGTTTTTTTACCTTGCATCGGACAACACAACGATCAATTCTGAAGTGTACTGTCATCAGCTGGACAAATTGAATGATTCACTTAAACAGAAAAGGTCAAAATTGATCAATAGAAAAAGTGTAGTGTTCCACCAAGATAATGCAATACCTCATACAAGTTTGTCTACTCGCCAAAAGCTTTTACAGCTTAGATGGGATATACTGCCACACCCAACATATTCCCCAGATCTGGCACCTTCTAATTATTATTTGTTCCAGTCTCTACAAAAATTTTAGACGGTAAAACCTTTACTTCAAATGAGGAGGTCAAAAACACCTGGATCAGTTTTTTGCCAGCAATGAACAAAAAAATTATGAGCGTGGAATCATGTTACTGCTGGAAAGATGGCAAAAGGTATTGGACCAGAATGGACAATATATAGTTCAATAAAATATTTATTCACTATAATAAAATCGTGTTTCATGTACATAAACGAAATTACTTTCCGAACAACCTGATAGATCATAAACGTCTATTAAATAATTTATTTAACAACTGTGTTATAATACCGTATGTATTAGTAGTTATAATAAAAAAAACACGTGTTTTCGCACTCGAGATATCATAGATAAAAAAAGACTAGTTGATCAAGTGCATGTTCACGAATACGCCTGCCAATTCGATTCTGCGCACGCGCAGCTGACTCACCGGCTGCGATAGCGTTCGCCTGCTCTCTCAGACACGAGCTAGACATCTCCGAGACTGGCATGCGCGCCTGTTATCTCATCTGGCCGGTGTGTATGTACCTAGTCTCGCCATTTCTAATTTGGGAACAGGCGGCGATGACAACAGCCCGGTCAGTGCCTCGCTACTTCTCGACTCCTGGTATCGACGCTGACTTGCGTGGTCCGAAACTTGTGATGATGACTCCGCGTACCAAGTTTTTTTTCGCCGAACGTAGATGATGATTATTGCACGAATGACCGTGGGCATTGGCACTACTGTCAATCGAGGCCGCGACCATTTTTGATTAATCCAATTTAGATACTGGTGAATCATGGAAGATGTGTTACCTGTACCACGAATAGAAATATGTTCAGAAATATTTCCGTCATAGACCACGTTAACATATTAGCGACCGCGTTATTGTAAATGCTGATAAAATAAACTGAAAGATTAGGATAGAACTAACAAAGATATTTTTTAATTTAATTCAGTCATGCATAAAAGATATACTTCAAAGCGTCATTCACCCAAATAAAGATTCTAAAGATGCAATGAGTCTCTAACACTAAAATTCTCCGCAGTGTCAAACCACGACACTGGGTAATTTTAATATGATTTCAGTTGGATTGTTTTTTATATTATTTATTCAATGAAGAATAGATGGCATTAACATAAATTATATATGAGTTTTTATATTTAATTCCAAAAATTGCTATTTAAAAATCTATAGTTTACATATTCCTCAAATATATATATGCAATGCATTGCCACGCGAAATGACGGTCGATGTGCTTTGGTTGACAGTGAGATAAAACACGAGCGCGCGATCAAACTAAAAATAGAACAAGGTCATTGCAATGTGATGCACATGTTTCATACAATCAACCCTCCAATAACGTTTCGTGTAAATCGCTGTTTTCTACAAATTTCTAATATTTTTAAGGTCAATTTAAATATTTCGTAAATCTATAATACATTGCCGAGGGATATAAAGGTCAATGCTCTTTGGTTGACAAATAATTTTGTAAAAAGCTGCGATTTAGGGGAAACGCTATAGGTAAAAATCGAACTAATTCAAGTCAAATTATGTATTTCGTAAATATGTAATATAACACGTTGCTGCGTAAAATTAAAAAAGGGTCAATGCCTTTTAAATGACAATAAAAAATAAAACGTTACAATGACATTGTACGAGATTAAAGAGGACAATAAAATAAAAAGCCCTTGTCGTAAATTTTGTATGAGTTCCTTGACTTCTATAAAGTGGTCTCGATTTTGTCGTTATAGGAGGGGAAGGTAACAGAGTCTGATAAAAAAAAAGTGTAAGATGATCGAATTTATTTTGGTTTGAAATAAAACTTTAAATTTAAATAGTGTTGTTATCATTTTTTTAAAATAATTAAAAAAAATAGGTTATTTAGGTCACTCGATCAATGAGGATGTATCTATAAATAGAATCTATCTATCCGTAATAAAAATGATGGAAAATCATATATTATTAATTAAAAATGGGTTCAACTACCATTTAGAAACGTTTCAGATGGATTTAAAAAATATAGTAAAAATTATTAGGCAGTACAGTCAGCTTTCTCTTGTTCCTCCTCAATCCACTATTTCTACAAAATGCCTTGTCAACCAAGAGCATTGACCTTTATTTCACTGGGCAATGTATTATATATTTACGAAATATATAGAAGAATAACTATAAAACAATTATAATTATTCTTCAAAATATCATTACATTTTTAAAGCTGATTAATATCTATGCATATTTAAAGCAAAATTATACTTCAAAAATAATAATCTACATAATTCGATATTTCCTTAATTGCTAATTTATTTTTTGATAATGGATATCCAGTGGCGGTTCTTGGTTAAATAATTAGAGGTGCTACGGAAGATTAAGAATTAAAAAAAGGTGTATTTCAAAAGTGACTCGTAGTGCGGGACTGCTCTGAGTCGCAGAACAACACAGCGCTTAGCTATGACCCCACCTCGCCCCGCTGCCGCCCCGCATCCATACAATACACGACGCGAGCGGAGCGCCCCTGTATATATCTAATGATATAAATAGAAACAGAGGCTAAATACTTCATTTCGACAATAAGAACAAATGTCAAAATAAATCACATTTCATTTCCTATATTTTTTTCACGTCTAAATCTTTGTATGATTCAGTTATGATGTCAGAGCGTTTAATTCGCCCGGAATAAAATAAATGCACACTGAGGTCACAGACTAAATTCGCAAATAGCCACAAATGTTAGCAAATAATTTATGTAAACATTATTTTCATTGCCGTGAATGACGCGAGAAGTTCTAAATTGATGCATGATCAGATACAATCAGCATTGTGTATTTTTTCATGCAAATAAATCGTAACCCTAAAATTACTTAGCGGGGTTTTATTATTCCGACGGCGTGTTTCATTATTTCTGTAAAATTATCGCGGTATGGTAATTCCTTCAATTTCTTCGATTCAACATCTGTACTGGGCGGCGAGTGTTTTTTATGTATAAATCATGCATTTATAGTTGTGCTGAAATATTATATTTTCAGGGTATCGCGTGTCGAAAATGACCCCCCCCCCCACCGTGTATAGAAAACAAAATAAGTTGTATTTTGAAAAAGGGTCACGTCCCATTATGTAGCGGGCATTGTAGAAATGTGAGAAGCGAACAGAAACAGACTGTTCTGGGTATTCGCCGTTTTGTTGCTGACATTATGGAAAATGAGCGGTGACCCCAACACTTGAGCCCTTTTTACGAGCGTATGGAATACTGCAGGGACCTTATTCTTCTGAATTACGATCGTAATAAAATTATTTGACTCGATGGCGGTACGTGTTTGGCCGGGTAATTAGCGAAATTGGTATTCCAGCTCGCGAGCGGACCCTAAAAAAATGAATTATCATTTTAACTGATATTGCCATTTTTTTTTCTTCTGATATTTTACGCAACGTTATGGGTTAAGAAACAATTTCGCTTCTCCGCAATTCTATTCTTGATCAAATTTTCGTATTTATTCAAGGTAAGATCAACCTCCAATATTGTCTTACGAGCGGCTCGTACAAATGGCACTTGATCGATCTCATAATATTTATTATCAATACCGCTTCTTATTCTTGATTAAAACCTGGGAATCCGTATTGATGCGTCATTTTACTATAAGCCCAGAAAAAATATTCAAAACCTTCTGAATATTGTTATTTCATAGCGTGCTCTTGACAGGTCGTTTGATGAATAAAAAATATATTTCGCGAATTTTTAATTTTTTTTTTCGGCCGTAAAAATGTATTTTACATACGAGGAGATTGAAGTAATGCTCTCGTATGAGTTTACACAACTTTTAATGACGTGTTCTTTATGTTCCCAACGACTTTTAGCTGCCATCCGTCACATTTGTGCTTTAAATATTTACACTTTTAAAAATGTTTTTTTTTTATTTATTTTTTTTAATATAAAAGAGCCATTCGTTCTTGTAATCCTTGGATTATCCGACATTATTGCATTTTTTCCGGATGCTCAGTTTAATTTTTTTTCTTAAATTAAATATTGCGTATTTAAAGGGTTGTGGGATTTGGATTAAAGCATTAACATATTTAAAACTAATTATTACAATGATTAAATGAGCTGTGAAAATTATTAGTTTGAAATAAAAATGGCGTATGAGCCTTACCAAATTTTCGAATGGTAGTCAAAGGAACCTGAGTCTCACAAACGACGAAAGTTTCCTTCTCTTGGCCATTGCTGGTATTGGACCTGGCATTTACCAATGTTAATATCAGATTTTACCCTCCCGACTGCGTCCAGGCAAGTAGGAGAGGGTTTGCCTTGGTATTCATACTTATCTTCTTTTGGGGCTATCTTCATATAACAAGTCGTTAATAATCAAGTGATTATTAACCTTGTCGCGCAATAGCATACCTTTCATTATGGGAAAAACTCTCCAAAGAGGGGTAGGTCCCGTTGAAAGAAGGAAGAGGAGTAAAAGTAGCGAGACTTCAAAGTTTTCCTTTCCAGGGATATAAATATGTCGGTTGATATGTTATTTTAGTTGATTTTGATTGGTTTGTTTTATTAGCAAAAGGTTGCTAAACATTAAATGTTTGGTTATTTGGCTAATTAATGTATTCCTGTTACATAATCGTAATTTATATATAATTGTTTGTTTGGGTTTTATTCTTCCCAATAAATAATGGTACTATTGATAAGAAAATATGGTATGGGTACCCCAAGTTTTTGATTTTTCTCGAATCTATATATCATATTTTTTTCGTATTTTTCTATAAAAGTCTAAAAAATTAATATTATAGATAATCATTGTCCTTTATTATCTAAAAGGGCGAAAAAAAAATCAATATTCGCTAATGTTTTTCTCACTCGCATCCGGTACGATGTGCCGAGTACGAGTGAAACGTGCGAGTGACACGTGCGGCGAGAGCTCAGTCTGCGGTGAGACATCGCCGAGAGCATTGTCATTTACGAGTCATATTGATTAGATAAAAAATCCAAAATATAGATCAAATTATGAACCAAATCATGAATAACTATTTTTTTCTAAGAATAATTAAGATATTGATAAGAAATTCATCAATATCTTGACTTGAAATGCTTGGGTTATCTGAGATACCCCTTTCGGAGCACCCGGTTGTGTTGGAGCCGCTGTGATGGATAGGTTAAGTAGTAAAGGGTTTTAGGATTTAGATTTTACCCTAAATATTTTTAAAACTAATCTATGAATATGATTAATTTGGAATAAAAAAAAAAATATCCACATACATATTTAAAAAAAATGTAAATCAAGTAAAGCAATATACTTATCTTTATTCGAAATTCCATGATTTAATTAATAATTCATAGGATCGGGTCTTATTTTGTGCCACATAATGCCTATTATGGCAATTAGTCTGTGTTGGGAATTTTTAAAGCGGGCCATATGGCCCCAAGGGGATTTTTAGGGATTCACAAGAGAAAATTATAAAAATGTAAGCCACGGAAAAACGATTTTATATCCAAGCTTAATAAAATAAACGTTATTTTTTAACAGTTTCCTGGATAAATTCATTCCTTCAATATTAAATTGAATGTATTTCTTAATAAATAAATCAAACAGCAATAATATCATTCAGTTCATTTAATCAATCATAAAAGTTCTTTCTCACATTCACGGAAAAAAAATCTAAAAATAAGGAATCAATAATACGGATTTCATCTCTAATCCCTCATGTTTTACTGCTATTTCAGTAGTTATTCTTTTCATATTTCAGCACTAAGGAAACGGATGTTATGGATAAATACCATCGATACCAACCGATATAAACCTATTAGATTTACTCGACTTATCCCGGGATTATCTGACACAGCTTGCAGTAACAATTCTATTAGGATTGTGTAGTTAACCGTTACTTGGCTCAGATAATATTCGGATGGATAACATTCTTGAAATTTAAAGTCACGCTGACCAATGTGAAAGCAAGGATAAAAATTCATGTAAAGCAACGTATAAACAAATATCGCAAAATCACATTATATTAGACTTTCTAAATCTAAAGTATTAGATATTAACACGGAGTAGATTTCAAGCTCACTTTTTCTTGAGCCGTATTCTGTAGAGCGGCAGGTTTCCGTAGCAGCTGGGTCGTGATATTCAGTCCGCCGGGAGCTTTATGCTCCATGGAAGATTGGCACAGGCTCTCCTTGCCACTCCAGGCCGTAGACCGGGACGTGCTCCAGAACGGATTCGTAGCAGTAAATTGAAGGAAATCCCGCCGAGCTTACCTCCACTCGAATGCAGTGGCGGCTCATGACGCTTATTTATTTCGACTTGAAGCAATTTTAAAGGATTTTCACATGAAATGGAACAGATAAAGGCGATTCAATACTACAGTTCAATAGTCACTGAATTGAAACTATATTATAATGACACCATTCGACGATCTCTGCATTCTGAATTCAAATTATAATAAGGTTTAAACCGTTTATTATTCTAATTAATTTTATTAAACCATAAAATTTCTTATACGCGCCATAAACTAAGCACTTATAAGCCGCAAGACAGTTTTACCATATAATAATTTTAACGGCCGCGTAAACTTAAATCGCTGATATTAAAACGCGGATGGTGGATTGGAATAATGATGCATCTATGCAAATTCGCATTACACAAACGTATTAAGCCGCATACTGCACTATTTTAATTTATTCCATCGGGGAATTATGTAGCCGTAATACTGAAAAGCATTAATTTCCATTTCAATTTTTATGACGTCATTTTATCGCGAAACCGTTTGTATTACAATAAAATTTTCATTCCTCTGATTTGACCAACAAATAATGATTTGTTTTATTTTTTTCAGGTACGTTACTTCTGTAATCTGTTGAACATCGTTCACTACTGAGAGTCGAGGTATGTTTCCGTCTTCATTATAAATGATTACGGACCTTTAAATTTATTTTAATTGAAATTGGTACGTAATAAAATAATAAATGAGGCTAGAATATACTCTCTGCTTTATTTGACACACTAAATAATTATGAATAGAATATTTCTAATACACTCATTAAAAATTATATAAATTCCCCTTAACTAATACTTGAGTAAAAATGATTTTTTTCCATAAAAAATGTGTACTTATTTGTAAATATTATTATTTCCCCCTAAAAGTTGTCTACGTTAGATATATAAAACACTTGTTTCAGCGTTTTTCCAATTTTCCACACATTCCATTTTTCCTACGAACAAAAAATAGCCAAGCACATCAAAACACGTGAAATATTTTCAGTAAAAAATAAATCCAACAGGACTACAAATGTCAAGATACGACAAGGTAACATTGTGTAACAATTGCATTGTATACACATTTTTTTTTTATAAAACCTAGTTATTTTTACGATTCTAATTAAAATAAATTTAAATGTCGTGAAAATATCATAATTGTGTCTAGACAGTTTGTCGTTTCTTTTCTTCATTTCCTTGCGACATGCAAGAGCTTTCGAGAAAATACGACTCGCCTTCGAAGCTCTATCAGTCTCACAGTCCATATTTATAATTTTGTTAAAAGCTTCTGTCCTCTTTAAAAGACAATTTTTCATAGTGTCCTGTTTTAGTGATTTCCTTTCACATCCCACTACAACTTGATGTCTACATTGTAGGTTCCTTCATAATATTTTACTATTAACAAGTTATTAAACAATTTCCAAATTTATTTGTTCAGCAAACTGTTAAAAATATAAACATCTCTTTTTATTATTGATAATTTATTCAATATCATATTTTAATATATCTAGCCTTGCCGATGACGTGCTATTATATATACTATTATTACTACATGTCACAAACTGATGTATTTGTCTAAAAAAGTCTAAAGAATAAATATTATAAAAAATCATTGACATTAATAGTCCGCAATTGCGAAAAAAAAATAAAAACAACCATATTCGCTTCTGAAGCCAAGGCGCGATGTTTTTTCTCGCTCGCATCCGGTACGATGTGCCGAGCGCGATTGACACATGTCACGAGAACTCATGTCCTCATTCTACAGCGGTACATCGTCGAATGCGCGTATCATTTACGCGTCATATTGATTAATAGACAAATCCAAAATATCGAGAAAATTATGAAGCATATCATAAATAATCCATTTTTTTAAAAAAAATCAAGATGTTTATAAAGAATTCATTAATATCTTGACTTGAAATCCTTGGGGTTTATTTTTCATTATAAATAGACCCCTTCGGACGACACAGTTGGTGTCGGTAAGGTATTCTTTCATAATTCTCTTACTGTATGCTTTGGTCCGTTCTAGTCATTTCTTATGAAAGAATTATTCTTAAATAGATGGGATCTATTAGGAACCCCAAGTTTTTTTTATTTATCTCGAATAACTGATTTAATATAAATCCAACATGTCACAAACTTTTTTTATTCGTCCAAAAAAGTCTAACGAATAAATATTATAAATAATCATTGTCATTTATTGTCTACAGTTGCGAAAAAAAATAAAAACAGTAATATTCGCTTCTATAGCCACGACGCGATATTTTTTCTCGCTCGCATTTGGTACGATGTCTTAACACATTCCGGTCCGCTGGGTTCCGCGCCGAGTTTTGCGTTGGGCCGGGCGATTTCACGATAAAAATAGCAAAAATTAAGTACTTCAGTTAAATCGATGTAACTCTGATACCATTTAAGTTACGCCTAATATTTTTTTTTGTTGTGTTCAGAAATCTCTATGTAAATAAAATAATAGTTCAAAACTTCTCAAAGTGTGGGCTGCGTATCAATGAAATATAATTGATTTTGGTTTAACATCAGCGCCAACGAGGACTCGAAAAACGCGTCCCCCGTACTTCTATGTTGGCCTGCGAGGACGCGTTTTCGAGTCTCGCGGACCGCAACGTGTTAAGTGTGAGTGACACTGCGGGAGCTCAGTTTGCGGTGAGACATCGCTGAGAGCGTTGTTGATATTGTAATATTTCATAATGAATCATTTTTTCAACAGATCCATATGTTTTTAGATAAAATAAATGTTTTTTTCTAAAATTAAAAAATACATATTTTATCACTGAAATATTACATAATGAAGATTTCACTTCATTGAAAACGAAAGTGGCTTGATTGCGTTGGTGGTGAATTTTAATTAAACTTGCAGCATTGTTTCTAAGATTGGACAACGTGGCTATTTACGATGTTCATTCGAAAAATCTTTAAATGGAGACTGATGTCTCCATTTAAAGATCGTGTGAACTGCTCACACAGTAGTATGCCAGGAATGACTCTTGAACCCCATTTATTTCGTGTAGCTTTGTCGACGGCTGTGCTCTGTGAAACAATGGTCCATGTACCCGATCACGGGCAACAAAGGAAACCGAGAGGCAATAATAAACATGGGAACAAAGGACGCGAAAGGAATTCGCGAATTTCACTCTCGTGCCATTTCCATCTCTACCCTTGACCTTCGATATTTCATTTAATTTATTTATCAAATCACATGGAAAATATGACATTTTAAATATTCATAGCATCACTTTCGTACTTCCAGACACGGGTTCCGGAATAATCCTCCGCCGGCACGGGGACATCCGCATTGCAGTTCTGATTTATGGCTTCGAAACTTTGCGCCATACTCCAATAATATCCCATGAAACTTATTTGACCAAAAAACAGAGCCGTTATTAAATTTCATCAGATATTTTATTATTGCGTCCCACGTGCCGGATTTTTAACTCTTATGAGATATTGCCTCGTCTCCGGTGTAACTTTAAATCCGTTTAAAGTTTCGCGAGTAATATTTCATGTTAGGTTTTGTCGACTTTCAAAGGTTTCGCCGAAAAGTTGTCTCGTCTGTCTACCTCCATCGTAAAGTTTTCATCAGAAAAATGTTTCTGTATTAAATTGTATCAGACTCGCGCCGAAATCTTTACGCAACATTTCACATGGATTTTGTGAATTTCAATATAATATACGTTTGCGTTTCGGCTCATTGCGTTTTCTTTATGAGGCCGCGTTCATCAAATCCCAAGACAACGATTTTCATGTTACAAAAGCTTTGTTCTTTCGCATTATCCGGATATTCTCAATGTGATATTCTGCAGAATATTATCAATGGCTCTTTGAGCGTTAGATCCTCGACGGTCTCATTAGAGCATTGAAGAAAATATAATTTTGCCTTTTCGCCTTTTGTGTCTTTGAAAATATACCGTTGTTAAGATGTAACAATTTTCTTTATAATTAGATTTTTTTCGAATTAATTTGGCATTGTGTAAATCAGTGCTTTGCAAAACTGAGCTTTGTTTGAATTTAATTATTCGTTGGTTTTATTAGACTCGTGTAGAAAGTTGTATGGGACTAAATATGCATTAGAGATATTATTGTAGTGAATGCTTGATTCGAGGGTCGGGTGAGGGTTAAAAAGCAATTTTCTACTGAAAGATCCCTAGTGATTTGCCTCAAAAATATATTCCGGACGGGTTCTCGTAACTTTTCACAAGCGAGTTTGTCGAAAATAATATATATATATGTATTACTAAAATGAAAATAAAATCATTTCTCGCATAATGTTTACATTAATTATATTTAAAAAAAATATCGAGCAAGAGTTGAGTTGCTGACTAAATGAAGCATATTTAGAAGCGAAAAACTTGCCATCAAGTATTAAAAATAAAGATAAACCAGCAAGAATAATCGTGGATTTTTTTTAAAATGCCCGACTTTAATGGTTACATATAAATATTAACAAAATAATACACAGAAGAATGATAGTCTTCGATAAACATTTTTATGATAAAATGAAAGCTCTTAAAGGCGTCTAAATCATGATTTTCGAAACTTTTTTTCTCTATTTCTTTACTTAATAGATAAAATTATAACATCATAAATCAATGAACAAAAATTTTAGTAGAATTACCTACTATTTAAGTTTATCTTAAGAGACGATGAATTCAATCAATAGGAATTTGGGATTGTTCTCTCTTTGCCAGTACTTGGATAGAAGTAGGACTCCTTGAAAATGGTGTGGTAATTTTCAACATCCAGTCGATTTCGTTGTTTTATTTCAATTCTCGACTCGCAAAAATATTTTGACACCAATGGAAGTACTGTGCGAATAGCTTTTTCTGACACTTAGGGGTAGAAATTGTACATATTAGGCCAAATGTTGTGATTGATTTCTAATCGAGCTCTTAAAAATTTCCTTAACAATGAACTAAATATAACTCCTGATCGTTGAATTCAGGAATATAGAGATTGAATTCATTTCAACATAGTTTAACTATATTTTGCCCTTCTAATGTTCGACCTTGTTCTTAAAAACTATCAAGGCATCTGAAAATAATATAATATTTGTATTACTTTCATCCTAACACTTTATGAGCCGTTCACGCCAAAAGGCGTGATTTTGTAGCCAAGCGTTATGTTGCTCCGTTTTTGGCGGTTACACCTAATTTCGGCATTTTTTTTCTGATAACGATGCACAATGTAATTCTACTATTTGATTACAGATGGATACACGTGCATGTTAGCTTGGATTATCATTACATGAAACCATACGGCCCCCAGACTAGGTTTGATGTAAAACCTTGCGGCTCATAAAGTGTTAAGATTCAGTTTACTCAACTGCCCAAAAATGTTCACTAGATAGGCAAGGCTCAAAATCCATTCCTAATTATTTGGCATAAGAAATCCTTCTTCCCTTGAACATTAAAAAAAATTAAGCTCATCTCTAAGCTCAGACACATTTCCTTTTAAAGCCGTCGAAACCACAATCTAAGCGACAATTAAAATTGTTTGATTAAAAAATATTGATAATACAACTGAAAATGTTTTAAAAGTCAGTATCTGAAGATGTACAATACAATGAATTCTCTCGCTTTTCCTCAAGTTTGTAAACCAGATTTACCCTTGAACATCATTAGTAGGAAAATTGAAACTTGTTCGAAAATATCTGGGGCCTTTGCTTTTCAAGAGGAGGACAAAATGAAAACTATTCTTTAAATGAACCGAGAACACGAGGTCATATTAGTCGATGCATTAAGTTGAATCGAAAATAAATATAATGCTGAAGACTTGATCTCCTGCACAACCTGGCCCTTGATGCCAATTGCCGTGTCACGGATCCTCCTTTAGATACTATTGTTCGTCAATCTATTTCCCAACACAATTTCCACCATTCTGAGAACACAGGGTTTAATCATTGTAACAATTTTATAACGTAAGAACCATCAATAACATGATGTTTAAACAGTTATGCTTTAATTGTTATGTATGTATAAGTAGCCTTCTAACACTGAGGCGGATCTTTGCCCACTGGAGGACACTACGCCATCTCCAACAGAGACACGTTTGTCCCAACCCTGATGCAAGACTGTGACGGTCATCTTCCAGGTTATCTAGGCTTTTTGAATACAAGTCAAGTTTCCAGCCATGAACCTCACTTTTGTTATAATCTAAGAAATTATACATTTAAAAAAAATTAGGAACTCTAACTCTTCTTATTATACTCCAAGCCCCTATAAATGAACCCATTGCTCGCTCGGATGTTTCGCTAATTAACAACGATAGATCGTTGTTCAGCAATCAACTGGTTAATTGGAACGAGTTTGAACTGCATTTGCTAAGCATTTTTCTTCCTTTTGTCTATTTAAGATAAAATGTTTTATTACTAGAGTAAAAAAAAAAAAATATCTTATTATCCGCTACCCGGCGTAAATAGTATTTGAACAGATGATTTTAAATTGTAATTAATTATTACTCCAGTTTTTATTTTATTACTCAAGTTTGGTATAGATTTTTTTGTGTTTGTCTAAAAAAGGTTTAAAGTATAAATATGAATTATCAATGAGCTTTTTTGTACGCAAATGCGAAAAAAATGAAAAAAAAACAACAATATTCGCTGCAGTTGCCACGCAAGCATTGTTTTTTTCGCTCTGTACCGGATGCGAGCGAGAAAAAACATCGCGAGTATGCAAGTGCGGGTGAGATCATGTGCGACGATACGGGTGCATCAAATTAATTAGTAAATAATCTTAAATATCGACCAAATTATGAAGCATATCATGAATAACTATTTTTATTATTAGAATAATCAATTTTTAAAACAAATGTCAAGAAATCATCAATACCTTGGCTCGAAACGCTTGGATATATTTTCATACATTCATTTCATAATGAATAGACCCCATCGGCCAACGCCGTTGATTTCGAGCCTTCGTGACGGATCAGTTTAAAAAAACGGCAAAAGATATATGTTGAAAAATACTATAATTATGACTAGGATATAATGAGGCTGGATTACAATGAGACTGTAGGGATTTTTAAAAGACAAAATATGAAATCGAGAAAGCTTCCTCGTCCCTGGTTTAGAATGTCGCATATATGAGGACATTTCACTTGTAGTTTTTCACTGAGGGAAAATAGCATTCGAATCGGTGACCTTCCGGAAAATTCTTTATGACGCTGATCGACAGAGGTGGAAGCTGACGACCGCATTTTTTACAATAAATCGAACTGTCAAAAAAATATTAGAAGGGGGCAGTAGCGTTTTTCAGTACAAAAGGCAACTATGTTCCATATTCTTCAAATATCTCGGCTGCTTTTCCCTTTTTTATTGTCGGGACAAATAAATGTCCCGTGCTCTATTATGCCAGGTTTTTGGCACGGCCGCCGCAAAAACGGCAGCAATAAAATCAATCAATACCAGACGCCGGCAATAAAAATTTTAGCTGATGCTGAAAAGAAAGCAAGAAACAGCTGTCGGTTGACGCCCAGAAAAAAGTGACCAAGTTCGGAAACCGGATCAATACCGGGCGCAGAGAGGGAGCTGTCGGGCCGCGACCCGCCGGCTGATGGATGCGATCGGCCACCAAGATTTGGCATCGGAAACGCCTTTTCAGACCCAGCTGTTATGGCGCCGACATCATGCGAAAAAAAACAATGGGTCGCGTTGGCTGGGTCACGTCTGCGTGGGTCGTTACAAGCGGTTGTGTAACACCGGAAGCGTTAACCCCCTCAACGCCAAATTTTGGTAAAACGCCCCGCAACTTTTTTTCAGCGGATTTTCGCCAAACTCCTCATACATTTTTATATTCTCGAGTATAGTGGCGCTAATAAAAAATGTAGGTTGACGTTGAAGAAAAAAAATATATTTTACATATTTTAATATCATTTACGTTGCCGCGACAGTGATAAGTTTGTTGTGAAAATTTCGCATACATCTGAATGTTATTCCAGTGTCTAAAAATTTGAATAACAATACGGAATAAATAATAAAGACGCTAATTGATTCGTTCATGCTGTGATGAAATATTTTCGTTAATTAGAGTTTTCCGAATCAAAAGTTTTAATTGGGCGGTCTTTGTGCTCTATTGTTTAGCAGTGGATGACCTATATTTAAGAACTGGAGTTACGTAACTCTCACTAGGTGACATTTGGGAAAAATTTAATTTAATATAAATAATCTGACGCAATATCGGATGCCATAATTTTCCTTTATCGCATATTGATATGGAAAAATATTCATTTTTTACTATAAAAAATATTGAATTTATATTCTGTTCGGACCGAACCCCCTCAGCCACCACGTTTCGATTCCCAATACGGTACATTCTGCGCGGGATAGGTTTTAGAATGTTGTTTTTACTGGCGAAGAGTTTCATTACCGAGAGTCGAAATGAATTATTCATCAGACCCAGGGGCATTCTGAAGAAACGGTGCTCAGGTGAGATTAAAGGATTCATCGTGTAAGGACTTTGTGCCCGATCTGCAGAAATCAAATCGGGACAAATGATGAATTTCCATAAATTGCAAAATCAAATGCAAACTGTGTTCACAGAGGTTCTATTTTAAATTCTTTCCCCGTACCCAATATATAATTCATAGAGGCTCGCAGACAGTATAATAACGAAGTATAATAATTCCGCTGACCAAATACGTAAATATTTAAAACGATTTAATATTTAACGGGTGTTTCAAAAATTCCGCACGGAAAAAGTGGAGCGTGAATTATATAAAATTGCCAATATGTGCGCTTTATATTTTTGATATGAATAATAAATTTAGTTAATCAACCCGGGTCTATGATGTTTGCCTTGGCCTTACCTGCTTTACCCAGTCATGTGTACCGTTTGCCCAATGGGTCGGCAAGACATTGCCTTGGGGACGTGTTGTGTTTCCAAGTTAATCAACTAACTACAACGACTTCTTAGAAATGTTAAATTATGGCCGGCAATTTGATACGAGCAGGGTTCAATCCTCGAGAACCACCTGTTTGGTGTGAAAGTGAACCCTTTGATGAAAATTTTAGTCGTTCTAATTTGCAATCAAATTCAACCTTGAACTTGAACCATCGACCATGGTCTACTAATTATTTCAAGTGACATTTGCTTATGTTTTATTCATAATTTTAAAATGTAACAATCGCCATTGTAAAAGTCGTTTAACTCTTTTAACACTTTATGAGCCGTTCACGCCTTTTGGCGTGATTTTGTAGCCAAGCGTTATGAGCCGTTCACGCCTTTTGGCGTGAGAGGCATACCCCCACTTGGCATTTTTTTTATTCTGATCACGATGCACAATGTAATTCTACTATTTGACTACAGATGGATACACGTGCATGTTAGATTGGATTATCATCACATGAAACCATGCGGCTCATAAAGTGTTAATATGCAACCTACTTGTCACATTTTTTATTGTATATGTCTAAAAAAGTCTAAAGGATAAATATTATAAATAATCATTATCCTTTATTATAAGCAAATGCGAAAAAAAAATATAAAAAACAACAATATTCATTGCTGTTGCAACGCGTGAGATGTTAATTCTAGCTCGCATTCGGTAAGATATGCGATTGAAACGTGCGATTGACACGTGCTACGAGAGCTCAGTCTGAGGCGAGTCATCGCTGAGAGCGTTGTCATTTACGCGTCATATTGATTAGTTCAAAATCCAAAATATCGAGTAAATTATGAAGCATATAATGAAAGACTATTTTTATTCTTAGAATATTATTAGAATTAACTCACAGTGATGAATGTATTAAATTAGCAAACTTTAAATATAGCTTTAAAAATGAATCCTAAAAGAATTATGTATAAATAACTCCTAAGCCTTTCGATCGATTATTTTTAAAATCGAAACCTAGCTTATTTACAGTGGTCTATGGTTTAATAATCAGATCAGTCTTTCCCAAACTGTGGTGAATTCAATACATAAAAATTATGGCATAATTATGAAACGCCTGGAGCAACTTATTAATTAAAAAACATCAATAGGCCTCGAGGGATGGGGGATGACTTGTAAAAACCGATATTGGTCGAATCCATAGTCTTCAGGGTCGCCGAGATGAATACTGACATAGAAAACAGGATATAAAGAATTTTCCGATCTTACTTCGTCTTAGTTATCCGCCTATCCAGCGGTCCTCAATGTGTGACCATTACAACACTTTATTTTATTTATTCTTAAAAAAAATTAGCCCCAAAGTGAACCTTGTAAAAATAGTTCAATCAACAAAAAAATCTGTAACTTATTTTCTATTTGAGCTAGAATTATAAAATTTTGAATGATAATAGTTGAAGGTATATATAAATACTTTCAATTAAATAAAATTTAAAAACAACTTTCTAAAGAGTTTTAAAAAAATAATGAAAATTCAACTGAATACATTTCAAATTTCATAATTCTAGCTTAAATAGAAAAAGTGACAGATTTTTTGGTAGGTGGTGGTGAGGATGGGTGTCGCCCTATGAATGCGATCATGTATATAGGATTATTTCTAGCTTCATACCATAGAAATGTATTTTTTTAAATTTATTTTTCAAAAGCCTCTGAGAGATCTCTGCGTTAATATTAAAAAAATATATATTAGAAGTACCCTTTTTCGAATGAAGTTCGGAGCGTCTAAAAACACACATGCTGTTTTAACGGCCTTTCAGTGAACATATGTGTTGACGGATCATAATGAGTTAATATACAAGACATGATTTATCACAATATAAAATTCCAAAAAGCAGTTTTTATTAATTTAATGAACAAACTGTTATGTTTGAACTACATTTTAAAACGTTTTATATTGTAGTTTATTATACGAGGGAGAGTTATGGATTTGCTTTCCTAGAATATTGCGTAACATTTCCGCAATAGCGCATTATAAATAAAAAGAAGGAATATGGGGTAGTTTTATACGAGGATAATTGCCTCTTGAGTTTCAGATTTTATAGTCTTGAACCGAGTTGAAACACAATATAACGAGCTTTTCTTTGTAATCGCCATTTTCCAATTTATACAACAATTGATATATTTAATGGTAACCACAAATTTCATCAGAAAATGGAATAAAAAAAACATCAAAACATATTTTTGTCTGGGTTAAACCTCCAATAAATAAAATATATTTTTTTTTATATTAATTCTATGATAAAATTATTTGTTGTTAAATATATGAATTTTTAACAAAGCATTGTAGCCACGTATGAAGTATCCCACGAGAGCATAAATTTCTATGAATTTTATATTGAAACATTTCCTCTTGTGCCGGATATACCAAAGCATTGTATTCCCGAAAGGACTTGTTACGTTTATTTTATGCTACATGCATCTTGATTTATTCTAACGTAGTTTTTCTTAATATAATATGCTAAATATATGTGAGGCGAAGACTTAAGTTTCATATACATAAATATTGTGGCGTAGAATTTAAGAGCATTTCCATCTCCTTTGCAATACAAAGTGCTTGTCTTTCCTCGCCGCCGAGGTGAGAAAGGTTAATTCTCTGTCAGACCGGGGTAAGTCGTAAAGTTTATGGGTTAATATAGGTAAGGTCCGCAGTAGACCTCGCTCTATGTACACATCGATATATTTTACTTATCTCCGGTAGACCTGAAATTCGGGTATACATTTTTGATTAACGATACCGATTATTTTCAATGTCTGTATTATCTACGTTCCAAAATGTATTCCTGAAATTATTTTGCGTAAAGATTTGTGGGCGTTTTCAGCTGAAAACGTTTTGTCGTCGCCGACCGCAATTAATTCTGCGAAAGCCCCAACTTTCGCGTTAATGTTTCAGCTTGTAGACGATAAGATATTTTGATGTTGTTTCGGGCGCAAGGACAAATATCTAAAATTAGGGTTTCAGAAAGTAATTGAATTAAATAAAAAAATACAGCTAATGGAAATGGAAAAAAAAACTCTTGCCGAAAAAACGCCTTTGTGATATAATATCAGTGTTTATTCAAAGAAAAATATAAATACTATCATTTTATTTGTATACTCGGGGTATATTCCTAACAGAATCCAGTAAAATTTTATAACGAGCATTTCATTCAAAGACTTATTTCTTACTTGTATTCTCAACAATAATCTAAAAATACATATATTTTTAAAGAATTATTTGTAAATACATTTTTTAGATACGAATGAAAAATAACAAAACTCTAAACTTACAAAATATTGCAATTTAGTTAGATGATCAGTATTAAATCCTAAATTTAGCATTAAATAGCGATTTACAGGCATTGCTTACAGGTTTATTTCTTTGTTTAAATACTCTTAGTAAAACATATTTCACATTTACAGATAAAATTAATATATTCAAATTAAAGTCTGCTACGGAAGAGAAGATTAATTATAAAACTTAGTAAAAGTATAGACTGGATACAAATTTATCGCAAACAATATTCGAATAATATTTTCCAGGACTCATGATTTTTTAAAACAAATGTTATAACATTTATGACAGCTTTTGCTCTTTTTTTAACGTCAAATTTGTGCAAAGCAAGTTTTTCTGTATTGAATAACATCTTATTTATTTATTAAACGTGGATTTGGCTTTAAAGAATTCCTAGTATTTATTTTCTTCAGGAAGGTTAACCTATTAATTTATTATATTTGCTCAGTAGTAAAAAATCTAAAATCTTTTATTTATATTTTAATACTAGCCATGCCGAATATTGGGTTTTCATTTTTCTCGAATAACTCTTCTAATATATTTCTCGCTCGCATCCGGTACGATGTGCCGAGTGCAAGTGAAACATGCGTCATATTGATTAGTTAAAAATGCAAAGTATCGACCAAATTATGAAATATATCATGAATAACTATTTATATGCTTAGAATAATCTACTATTCATATATAAAATCAATGAAGAATTTATCAATATCTAGACTTGGATTGCTTGGGGTATCTGAGAGACCCCCTTCGGCTGACATGGTTATTGATGAGATATCATTAATTATTATAAATAAAATGTGTCTCTTATTAAATAATATATAATCGGTTATTAATCCACTATTTTAAGAGAAATTTTATCAAAGAAATTATGTTAAATCCCTGTATATAAAGATTATTTAAAGCCTCAGCTTTGCATTTTCCATTTAGAATACCAGACCATTTTCATACGTTGTTTTTGCATTTGAATGCCATTTCCTGCGTCTATTATTTTTAGTATCCTTCCCATATTCAGACGCTACCTTTTCTACGGTTATGGCTTTTAAGCCGAGGCTCTTTAATAATTTGAACGTGTATGGGGAGCTCTTTTGTTATTCTTTAATAGTAGACGTCCATTAGCTCATACTATTATAGCCCGGCCTTCCCTCGGGATGCTATAAATAATAGCCATTTTCTTTGTAAACCGCCTTTATTTTCAAACTTACCCGTTGGATTTCTTTCAAATTTAAAACAGCCTTATGAAATAATGTACTTTGAACGTTATATTCAATTAGAGTGAATTGTTACATGCCTGCGATGTAAATTTAGCCGCGTTACATGCCGTACACGGCGTTATTATGTAATTCAATTTTATCCCGTATGACATCCCAGCGACTTCCCGTTCCACTCTGGGATGTATGAAAGGTCGACGTCAGTCAAACGGAAATTTCTAGGCTAACGCGAATATCAGGTTTCGCATTTGCGACATACACAGGAAGTGGAAAACCAGTCTATGGTTTGCAAAAGATTTTTCCTTCCGGCGTCCTCTTTGAAGTTTATTTGATTTTATTTTTTACCTCCGGCGCTTGCTACGCTGCGGAATTTCCTCTCAATCCGAATGGTGCAAATATTTTATGAGGAAAACATGTGTAATATAGGATTCTTGATGCAATTTTACAACGACCTTTAAATCCACATTGCGATCATATTCTAGCAGCCATTTTGTCATTGTCGGAACTACAGAGATGTACGGTCTTATAATACGATTTTCCGTGGAATAATTCGCCATTTTCGCCAAATTAAAGCTATTTCAGCAACGTTTCCCCGCTCGTTCAATACATAATGAAGTATTGAACAGGCAAGAAGTTTCCATTTCGGCAGTAATGCCATTTGTTTAACTTTATTCGCCCGATACGGTTAATACTTTATTGCTACGAGCGAAAGTTTCGGACGAAATCTAGGGTTCAAAAGTATTTCAATTAAATTACAATTTTATATCGACATGCGTAAAAATAGTCGCATGCCACCCAAATCATTAATATTAACACAAGGTCAGAGTTCAACATAATCCCATTTCATGAAGAAAAAAAAAACTCGTGTGTGCCATTTCGTTATTTATGTAGAAATCGATGAAACATTGACCGACTGGGTATGGCAAACCTTTTTTTCCGCGATTATATCGCACGGAATTAATGTCGAGGTTTATATTCTTATGATAAATGTAGTATTACACCGACTAATGCTTTCCAACCACTGACCCAAACCACTCTAGAGATTATCTTTCGGGTTATGTAACGCCGAGTTCCTAACACGAATCTCACCCCAATTTTTTTTGCGATTGTTACCAACCGGCTCGAATTCTATATCTGTAGATCTGACCGTGAACCTTCGTATTTTATATCTTGGATTTTTCTATCTTTTCATATATTTTAAAATTCAGCTGAAAAAATAATTTGAATGAAAGCAGCATATGGAATTAGGGGCGAGACGTGAGGGTTCAACAGCCCCAAACTAGGTTATAGTCAGGGGGGTGATGTATAATGGTGGATGACACGTCACTGTCAGGTGCAATCTTTGCGTTCGAAATCAATATTTATGTTGCCGAGGGAATGTTTTACGACGGGCAACATCTGTGCGGCACACATAAGTCAATCTCGACACGTGTCGTACAAGACGACAACCCTTATCGAGCCGTCTTTGTCTCCAGTATCACAAACAAGGCCGTGATTAACCAGATTTGTGGCCAACGATGTTAGAACGCGAATGCGTTCCACATGATTTCCGCCGATCGGTAGATCCCGAGCGAAAACCGAACATTGCCGAACGGCTGCTTCTCGCAATCGATGCCAGTGTCTCTCTTTTTTTGCGTAAACTGTGATTTTCATATTTTATTCTGCGTTATATTATTTATCTGACTCAAAAACGTATACTATACTATTGAAAGCTCAAATAAGCCGATATAATAAATAAGAAAAGATAAAATGCTAAATAATATTACTTATAATAATAATAATAATTCAGTATGGATGGCGCAGGGCTGCTCCGAGTCGCAGCGCAAAACATCGCTTAGCGACGCCCCCCCCCCTACCCCGCTATGGCCCCGCATCCAGCCAATACACGAAGCTAGTAGCGCCGGAAAATGAAATATGAATTTAATTAATATTTCTATATACCTAATATATAATTAATAGACAAATATAACTTATATTTTTAACTCGCGCTTTCACCAACCTTTTTTACAGTAATATTCCATACAAGAATTTTAAACTAGTTTGAGTTAAAGGATTGTTAGCCATTAGAATTAATGGCTAACAATCCTTATAAACAAACCATTAAATCAACTGATTCAAGGTATTTGAAGTGATCTAAATAAAATCGAAAACATATTTTTTTTTATATATTCTTGACAACATAATCCTACATTTATTATATCCTTTTGACACAAAATACATAGAGTCGACTAAAAATCTAAGAAAACTTTGATAATTTTTAACCTGGAGCTAGTCTCTAACGGATTTTTCATAACAGAACCAGTATTCCCCGGGAAGGAAACCCCTAAACTGTTGAACAATAAGCAGTCTAGTCCCCATACTTTCAATCCTCTTTGAGGAGGTCTTTTCCGTGATGAAAGGATTGCTATTGCGGGATAAGATTAATAATCCTTTATGACTCGTTATAAGCAGATAGTGAATATGTGAACGAATACCGAGGCAAACCACCCCTACTTGCCTGCACGCAGTCGGGAGGGTAAAATCCGATACCAACAGTGGTAGAAGGTAGACATCTAATGCCAGTAATGGCTAAGTGAGAAAAAACCGCATACCAAGACAGCTTGGGTCTCATCAAGATGGACACCAAAGAAGAGCCCTCACGTCACGTGTGAGACTCAGGATCCTTTCGAGATTCTGGTTAAGGCCCATACGCTCAGCGAGTGAGCGTCTCGTGGCTGGAAAATGATGAATGACGAGCCACCCCTTGGATATAATAATAATTAATGAAACTGACATGTTTTTACGGAGAGTATTTAAGTAGTAATTACAATGATAGATACCGTTTCCTCTAAAAAAAAACCCTTCCTGGTTGGTGAATAAGAAGAAATTAGGATGGAATCAGAAATTCCTAAAAAAATGTAATTATTTTTCTACACAATGGACAGTAAATTATGAGTTTATTGCATATTAGTGAATTTTTATACGGAAGCTATTGTTATTTTTCATATTTATAAATAAAAATCCATATATTATGATAGCGCAAAATCATCTGAAGTCCTATGTCAAATTATTATCATATATCATACCTCGTTATATACGATCTTACGTCATTTTTCAGCTCGTGTCATTCCTTATCAGTCAACTTCGTTTATAGCCTGATTGATGGATTATATAGAGCCACTGGAGATACATAAAAAATAGTCATTGTGTATTTTTTTGCGATAGGAGTAAAAACGGGATATATGGACACACCCTCGTCAAGTATTGATGAGTGACTTAAGCGTTTAGAAATAAGTAGATTATTCGATATAATAGCATCGATGCAATATTCCATGGATACGTTTGAGGACGATGAAACTTTTACATGTTATGACACTGAAGACAAGTTTGTCGCCAACGATAAACTTTGCTCGTGAACTCTGTTACCCGTAACATTTACAACAACTTGGATGAAATTTCACGTCGGTTGACTTCATGTGCAACATACAACGCTTTTTCAATGATATATGGATATATATATTTGCTTATTTAATAATAATTATTTTTATTAGAATGAGTCACAAAACTATTTAGCCTTTCAAATACCACCGTAATTATTTCTACGAATTTCATGTAAAAATAGCTGAAAAACAACTGCCCACAATCGTCACGTCAGCTGGTGCATCGACCCTTGCGAATGCGTTTTGCATGCTATCGAAGCGTATAGAATATGGAACCAGTCTATAGTGGAAGTCTTTACGACCTCATTCCTCGAATATTTTATGAAGCATGGACGCAATTTCAAACGTCTGGAATATCAGGAATAGGGAATAAGTGACGTGACTTCGTAATTCTTAAAGATTTTCAACCAAGACTGAATAACACGATATGAAAAGCCGTCTTTTTTCAAAAACATTAAAAATATTTGCCTGAATAAAATGTTCAGCATCATGTAATGCGACACGTGTCATTGCACGAAGTATCCGTGCGAATAAATTAATCCCTCCATGAATTTCCATCACGCTCAGCGTTCTCTATAATGTCCATAAAATATTGCATTAACAACGAAACGCCATATTCGCAATAAAAAAATCATTGACTTTCATACGCCCCCGTGAATAAAAATCAGTTACGAGTGTAGTCTTCCGAAAAAAAAAGTCGTAACATTTTTATCACGCAATTCTGGAACCCCTTTTTTTGACTCCGTCTGACCGGCGAACGTATAAAGCCGTCGTCGGCCTACGCGGCCGTACTTATAAATCATGCGGAGGCAATTATCGCGATTAAATTCGGAAGCCAAGAGTGCTGGAAGGCTCTTTCAGAAAATTGAATTTGATGATGACATCCGTGATGGGTTTCGCCCCGGATAAATAGGTTCGTTATTCAAATTGGACGCTGTCGTTAAGGGACCTCCATTCCTTTGAATGTCAGTCACGCCATTGCGCAATTTTAACCGCAATTTCAATGCTCACATTGACTCGCTCCTCAATTCAAACTATCATATTGGGCCATGAATTCTTGCCGTTTTGTCTGGTGATTCAACACGTTAAGATGCAAATGCAATAGAAGCCCGTTCTATCGTTATTTCACATCCGTTAAGGCGCACAGTGGGACGAGTTATGAATTCTACTACCAAAAATCTGTATGCCATGTTAATGGCCAATTACTCTAAAACTTAAAATATTTATTTACTTTTGGCAACTCACATCCTTATTGCGAGACCCTTATGATAGTTGACCAATAAGCAATACTGCATTATGCTTTAACCCATGATTTCGTCATAAGGGGGCCGCGTAATATTCAATTAAACAATTTTGCAAATTTGTTGGAATTCCCAATTTTTAAGCCATCTTTTTGCGCTCGCTTTTCTCAAGTAGGTCAACAATTTTTAAAAAAAATTGATGTATTAAGGAAGCCGCGGAAAAATCTTATGTATTTAAGGGAGCCGTAAACCGAAAAAGATTGGGAGCCTCTGCTTTAACCCATTCTATTGAAATCACGAGTGACACTCGTGGTCCTATTTTATGGGCGTATCCGGAAACCAATATTTTTATCATCATTTTTTAAATCTAAAGTTATTCCTGTTTTCCATCAACTAATGTCCCGCTTCCTTTCATTGATCAAGATATTATCTTCCAAATAAAAAAAAATCATTGAAATACACTAAACGGATATTGAGAAATAATTATTTTATTTAAAAAATGAAATAGTCTCATAATTTTTTTATCGAAAAATCTAATTGCAGTTGAAGGGATTAATATACTTTCTCCATGAATAAGTATTTTGTGGAAAGATGTTGTATCATTATCACTTACTAAAATAAAGTCTCGCAGTCTCGAGGGCAAATTCCCTAAGCGTTTGTTGATTTATTTTTATGTTTATCTGTTATTTATATGTTTTCTATGCAGTTTTTGTTGCATTATCAAAAGATCGGGGAGGAGTATTTCCATCATCATTTTTTCAGAGTTTTGTCGGGAGCGATCACTTATAAATGTCAGAATAAATAGTTTTAGTGATGTTAACCGCGATTAATAACTAACTTACAATAATATCGAATAAACTTCTCTAAACAACCGAGAGAGACATCTGTGTTCCTTTACTTTATCCAAGCATGAGGTTGAGGTCTCTGCATTTAAAATAGGATTACTCTAAAAGTGCATTAAAGTTTTATCTATTATTTGCCTATGAAATCGAAAATTCGTAAAAATCATTTTTGGCAATAAAATTCATGATCCATCTCATAGTGTGGCTGCTCGAAATCAACCGCGCCGTCCGAAGGGGGTATCCCAGATACCCCATGCATTTCAAGTCAAAATATTGATGAATTCTTCGTAATTATCTTGATATTTTTTTAAAAAATGCATTATTTTCAGAATAAAAATAGTTATTTAAAATCAGGAACATAAAAAACGATCAATATTTTTTTAAATGCTTCAGACGAATGATTAAAAATGTAATTCATGTAATGTACACCGATCCCAATCATCACGCTTGAGTTATTGCCGTCCCCCTCCGGTTACCTAAACCACGCACGTGGCACTGAACCCGTTTTCCAGGAATTGCACGCCCCACGTGACCTTCACCGAGGGCGCTTGACACGTGTTCCTCAGGCGCTAGCCTTCTGATACATTTGGTTTCCCGTGACATTTGATAGGATGTGACGTCACCAGGGAACCAGACTGGCGCCGTTTATATAGCCTCCCCCTGTCTAGCCGAAAAATATCGAATAGGGAGCGCTAGGTCCCAGACTGGGGGGGGGGGGTAGGCCGCGGGGGAGGCACAGGGCCTCCACTTCCCCATCTCCTTCCGGGATGCGGTAGGCATTACGGGAAACTGCAGGTCGGGACCAGATGAAAGGGGCAATTAATCAGCCGGCAGGGAGCACGCCAATAAAAGTTTTCCTTTTCGCTGCGGAAAAGAGGGATGAGACTCGTAACGATTGCCAATGAAATAGAGTGTCGACACTAATTACGGATCGTTTTGTTTTAAAAAAAAAACAGCATCAATCGAATCCGATGCAGTCTATATACTTGCATCTTTGCCTAATATTTGTGCATCGCGCAAGCGCATTTGAACACGGTCGTGATTGGTGAGCGATTGTAAGTGTATCGGTGAGGCTCCGCCTCCACTCCACCCATATTCCTATACACAGACCCACGGATTCTGATTAATTTATACCATCACGAAATAGATTCGATCATCCAGGTGTGGATAATCCATGTATCTATTACATTATCACATCAATCCCTTGAGATTTTAGTAAATGGGATACTTCACTAATTTGAATTATTTAATAAGTTTTAGGATCCAATAATGAGAAGCGATGTATCCATACGATGTTTTAAAACAATTAGTTACAACACTTCATCTAAGCCAGTGTCGACATGATGTCACACAAGTCGGAAACCCTTTTCAAACGATCTGTCATCTAGTATCTTATTGAGACTTAACCGTTATTAGTCAGATTTGTAGCCAAAGGTTCAATCGATTAATTTCCAGAGATATGTTTGTTTATTTCTCTACTTCTGTTGCTATATTCTCCATAGATGTGACTAGAGATTTCCGAGTGGAATTATTCTTGTATATTATGTAAACTTTATACATTAAAGCAGTAACAGCTGTGATGTAATTCACTTTAGATATGTTTCCCTAACATGTTTTGTCCCTTTATGCGGAGGTACAGTTTGAATTATCATCGTGGTGAGTTCACGTACCATAGAATTAGCATTTGTGTATATTTTATAGCTCCTATCGAGGGGCATTAAGCGTCAAATATATTTTTCCGAACGATTTCATCCGGCCAGTTAACCTTTTGGCATTTTAAGCTTTTTAGTGCTCTATCCGAGCTTTAAAAGCGTTGCATAACGCCATCGCAACGTATAACGCAGCGCGATACCATCTCTGTAAAACCAACGAAAGAGCGCAATGGCGTAAGTCCCGGGGTCTGGGGGCTGTTCGGGTGGGGCTCGGAGCAGAATGGATTTGGACATTCTCCAAAAATGTTTTGCTACATTACTCAACGAGAATGGTGGGCGAAAAAAGATGTAACAATAGTTTTGATGAGTTATTCCGCTATTTGTTCGGTCACAGTGTTCGACGGCTGAATAATAAATATTTGGGTCAGACCTCTGCAAAGACGCGAAGGCATAAAAATTTTGACGGCGACGTCCTTGCGTCTAATCAAGATTGAACGACGGCAGGGCGTCGGTGTGTGTATAGGGGATGGAATTTTGGAATTAATTCGGCGTCCGTCCCTCGATTTACACGATTTTATTTTATATATAAAAAAATACGTCAACGAAATGTGAATAAGAATTTAATATTTACAGAGATTATTTTTTAATTATTAAAAAAAGCTAAAAGTTATAGCGTGTTTTTGAAAATAGTTATTTATGACCATTTTCTAATACAAAGTTAATTTTTAAAATTGAAATCCAATGCATACTGAATTGATGGTAATCAGGCAGAGGGCTTTAAGCTTGTCCGATAGTTTCCGAGAAGGTCGATTTGAGTATATTTTATATTTCATCAAAAGTCAGCTATAAATTTGACAGTATTATTATGATGGCTCGTGGATAAAATATTTGGGGGTGCTGCGGAAGATTAAAATTAAAAAAGTATATATTAATCATTTGTATTTGAATGCCGCCATAGAAGCGGCATCGAAGTTTTTTTCATCACTCGAATGTCGCCACTATGGCGGCATGAAACAAATCAATTACGTATCATTTATAAAATTATTATTTTAGGTTTTTAATATTAACTATATTTATAAACAATGATAAATATTGCACAAATCCATAGTAATAATTTTGTCACTGGATTATAGAATATGTAGGGTTCGTGTGGTCATAAATTTGGTTGTTGCCTGAATACACTAGATGCAGATTGACATTAATGATAATGGCGTTCCCGAACTAGCATTTTTTTAGCAATTTGTGTATAATGCAAAGCCGTCCCATTTATTATGGCTTTATTTTTGAACTAGCTCCCTATATTTCGAAAACTTTTTTTTGGGGGAAGGAGGTGTGCGTAATAAACTCATACATACTCTATAAAATCACGAAGGAAGAAGAAAATGAAAAGCCTTTGACTCACCTAAAATCTGTTAAATTATTAGTTGACCAGCTTGTAGGTGATTTTCGGCAAGGTGCCAGATCCCGAGGACGCACTTCCAATCTTCCTGCGAAAAATCGTTTTATTAATAAGTTACACATATTGCGCTCTGGGACTAAGAAAGACTGTAGTCTATTCAAATAGAAATATTCCGGATAGAAGGCGTGAAACAAGGCTGTTTTGCGATATCTGTGTTCGCAAACCGGGACTTCATATTGGAGATTGTTATATAAAATATCACACTAAGGAAAAACTTTAAATAATATGTTTCCTTCCTAATTTTATTTATATAAAATTATATAAATGGCTTTTTTTAATGCTTATACCCTATATACCTTATACATTGAGCCTATTGCAAAGTTGATTAATCCTAAAAAATGCTTCGAGTTGGCTGGAAAGTGACTCAGTATGGACAGCGCGGGACTGCTCCGAGTCGCAGCGTAACACAGCGCTTAGCGTTGAGAACTCCCCCCCCCCCCTTACATCCCTATTGCTCTACACAGAGCGGCGTAGGACAATATATATTTTCATATACATAATTAACCAGTATACTAAGGCTTGTGCGTAACATACACAATATTTCGATAATGTAAGTTAACTACGACTGAAGTAAGTTAGTAGTCGGATAGGCGTCCGACGAAAATCATGAGGAATTCTTTATTTAACACTGAGCATGTAAGAGGAAGAGACCTATTATTATTACCATCGATCCTTCGTTGAATAAATAATTATAAAACAAATAATACAAATTTCAATCCAACTGAAATAATATACAAAAAAATTAGTCAGTCTCATGATTTGACACTGGGGGTTAGAGTGAGAAACTCATTAACCTTGCATCTTTAGAATCTTTATATCAATGAATAGTGCTTTGGAATCATTATGTTATGACATTCATCCATCGTAGTTAAATAAATAAATACACCATCAATAGACACATACATATTTTTTTTTCTAAATTTGCTTGGGGGTGCTGCAGCTCCGCGGTATATATGGACGAGCCTCCCCTGATTAAATGGATTATTTTAAATAATCCTATTTAATCGGTTAAAAACCACTGATTTATTACAAGATATACTACAGACACTAAGCGAAAATTCCAAACAAAATATATTGTAATTAGATATCTAGACATTTTTTCAAATAGCTAGGTTTAAGAGAACAATATTTATATACTTGGGATTATTTTGTTTTTCCTTTGCGCGTAATTTAATAAAAATAACATTGGGAAATCGTAGGTAGAAAAATTCACATAGATATAATTCTAACAATTTATGGAATAAGCGTTTTATTATTTATATAATTTAATATTATACATAGAAGGATCATATAATAATTTCACGTGAATATTTAGTAAGTCGCTGAAGACGTTTTCATCCTTGAGCTTAAGCTTATCCGTAGAAGGTCACACTTTTTTTTATTTAATATTAAATAATAAATTCACCGTTTTTTTTAACATGTATTTTTGCTGAAAATACCCTCGTATATTGAATTAGTCTTATTTAAATGTTTATTTTATTTCGCGTTGTTTAAAGCACACAATCCCAAAACAAATTAAATTGTTGTTTAAATTAATTCCGGCAGACCGCGGCGTTCTGAAATTTAATTTCAGCCACACAATCGGATTCGTTGCGAGTTTCTCGTCCAAATATTCTTTGACAAACGGTCACATCATTCAATATGGACACCAATTGTACCATCAGGGATGAGCTCGGGATGTGTGTGCACACGTTCGAGTCGTTATTGAATAATAGAAAAGGCTGTACAATATTCTGGTCTTATTGATTTCGCATTAGCCTACCCTCCTCAGTCTCGGTACCTGTCTGACATACATACATTTCCCGAAATATATCGATTTTTTAAATAAAATTTTCATACGGCCCGAATCTATTGTTGTGCCTAATAAATCACGACCCGCAGGGTGGAGCGTATTAATAAATTTGCGAATCATTACGCAATGATTAATGGAGGGTTTCAGCAATGAAAATTATTGTAGGTGGAACGAACATATTACACAAAGTCGGTTTCATGAAGATGAATGCGGGTAAAGTGTACCATCCCTTATAATATACAATGTAATATATTTTTTTTAATTTTCATCATTATTCAGATCGCCGTAAAAATTTCAGTTACGCGAATCTCCATGTAAAAAGTTATATTGCATTATATATAAATATAATATAACCTTGGCATAAATTATTTCATATTCCGCAGTCGATCGATTTAATACTAAAACCCGCCTTTATATTTATCATTTATTCATTCGTATTAATTTTTGATGAATTAATTCCGTATGTACGAATTGGTCAAAGTGAATTTCTCTCCTCTCGGAAATTTGTCAAGTACAAGTTTATTCCATTTGAGACTTTCCACTTTCTTCCGTATTCAATTATTCGCGGTTAGAATAAATTATTTAATCGCATTGCGTAATTGTATTAGAGCATTTTTAGTGCGAATATATAGTATATATATATATCTGGATAAAGTATTCTAGAATGTCTGAGGATACGCCTCTTTCGTGTTAAACGACTTCGCCATTACTCCAGAATAAGTTTTTCGTTTGTTTTATGTCGTCGTAAATATTTTATAAATCATATCAAATTTATTGCAGTAATTACTGGAATTAAGTATTTTTGTTCACGCACGGGTATTAGGAATTGTCTTGACTTGACTGTTGATGTGGAACAAGGTCTTGCCAATTTCGGCCCTTTTTCATTGCTTTGCGGTATACTGGATTTAAATAAACCATGATGGTAATAAAGCTGTAACGTGAAATTACGACACGAGTAGAACTAATCAATATTTTTTTTAATTCAAAGTAAAGACAATAAAATTTCATGTTGAATAGAGTTTACTTGTGAAACTTCGAAACTAAACCAAGATATTGATGAGTACTTCATCGATTTTTTTTTTAAAAATGGATTATTCTAAGAATACAATGATGTCTTGCAGTACGTGTCACTACCACGTTTCACTCGCAATCGGCATATCGTAACGGATGCGAGCGAGAAAAAACATCGCGCACGTGGCAACAGCAGCGAATATTGTTTATTATTTTTTTCGCAATTGCAAACAATACAGGACAATGATTATTTATAATATTCATTCTTTAGACTTTTTTAAACAAGTACAACAAGTTTGTGACGTAGGATTTATATTATAAGAGTTATTAGAGAAAAATTAAAAACTTGGGATTCCCAGTAGTCATCGGTACGACTAGAAATTAATGAATAATTAATGAAATTAATCTTTTCTTAATAGTCCAGGGGTGCGTAAGCTCTTTAGAGGAAAATACTTAACGAATGTGATTATATAGTGCAGTGATGGCGAATCTATGACATACGGGTCAGACGCCTCTTTAAATGACGCATTTATTTTTATTAACTTATTTTTTCACAAGTTTATAATCGGTTTGTTAATATATAAAAAACACAATATTTTTCAGCATTTCAATCAACTGAATAGATCGCTTAATTAACACATATTACATATATAAAATATATATGACGAATTCTGTCATTTTCACTAAAGATTTTGAAATGAAAATCTCTCCTTCCACTTTTTAAGTGACGCCACTGACTTGACACACGAGCTAGTATTAAACAA